>OMKY01226980.1:0-11957 GCA_900302395.1 Bregmaceros cantori
GCCTGTACTTTTACTTTAAAAAATACATTTTTGAGCCTGTACTTTTAACTCTACTTGAGTAGATATTTGGTTCATTACTTCGTAGTTGTACTCGAGTTGTTTTTTCACAAATGTATTTTACTCTTACTCAAGTAAGAAATGTGGGTACTTTTGCCATCTCTGCAGATAAATTATGCGTTCTTAACTTCTTTCACAGGCTGCAGTATCTAAATGAGTATTGTTAATCAGTGCATTAATAGCTCATTGAAGACCAAAAAAGGCAAAACAAAACAAAAATCAAAAACGAGGCTGTGTTCAAAGTGATCACTTTTTAGAAATATCATTTATTTGGAATTTTATTTTTTTTCTAGGGTGGATTGCCCTAATGTGTGCAAATTTTGTAGCTTCGCAATACGGGACAGTCAATTGCCTGACGTGGGACAGTGATGTGCATGTAGTGTTGAACAGTTGAACAGTTAATGTTAGACACATTACCATAGTTTGCTTTTACCATAGTTTCTGACTGAGATTTGTTAGTTTAGGGAGGAGCCAGAACGCTGTAGTGTTACATTAGTCGAGTTCTCAAGTATCTAAGTACATTTTTTCTGTGATTACTTTTTACTTGTACTCAGTAGATTTTTAACAAAAATATCGGTACTACTCCTTACTTAATAAGTATAAGTTACACATTAAAAATTGTAATTAGTAATCCCATTGCCGTGGCGTGTCCCCTCGGAGGGGGCAGTCTGGCATCTGCTACGGTCCCTGGCTCATTGGGCTTCTGACAATGTGGCCCTCTGAGCAAAGTAGTTGAATAGCCCTTGCACCATACCGTTGATGCATTCTCGCTTCATTAAACAAAAGACCCACCAATGATTACTAAGCACAATATTGTATTATAGTGGTGACTTCTTATTTTTCATCCCACTTTTAAACCTGTATTTGTGTCTTCTGTACTCCAGTGTTTCCTCTTGCCCTATGGCCTTAGTACCAAGCCATGTCTATTGGCTTTTTGACAAATCCATTGCCTGTGTACCTTGGCATAGACTTTCCCGGGCAGGCTGAGTAGTGTGATCCCCCTGTAATTGGCACACATCCTCTGGTCCCCCTTTTTAAAGAGTGGGACCACCCCCCGGCCTGCCACTCCCGGGAAGTCTGGAGGTCTCTGGTGGAGCTGTTGCCACCACAAACCAACTGCGGATAAGCGGATGAAGATGGATGGATGGATTGCCTGTGTGTTGCCTGTGTGTGTGTGTGTGTGTGTGTGCTTGCTTATTAATTGGTTGAGGAGGCACACACTTTGTAGTGCCCTAACTTTGGAACGGATTAATTGATTTGTCGCAGATTCGGGGTGTTAATGCTATAGGGCAGGCTCATGAACTCATTCGATTTTGGAGTCCGACACTTTCAAAACGACTTGTACTTCTGTTTTAGGAAATTGACAACACAACAAGCGTGGACCCAAGCATGCAGACAGGCATGGAGGACGGTGACACCGGCAAAGCCTACATTTACTGCTTGATTGATGAGATCGTAAGGAACACACTGAGCCGTTTAAAGCTGAACCATTCAGCTTTTCCCAGTTTTCAAATGTCTTAAACTTACTTCTCACTCGCCTTTGGAGGTGTGTGATTTTAATTTTACTTCACAATTTAATCCATTTTATTAGGCTGCATGTCCAGAACTCAGCTGCCAGGGTGCTCACCCGCACCAAACCCTGGAAGCTCATCACCCCCAGTCTCATCCACCTCCAAATTGTTCCAAAACCAAATTTCTCGACTAAAAGTATAAAACCATAATATGTAACACGTTTAATTATTATCAACAATCTCCAGTAGGTGTCGCTGTGATGCTACCCAACTGCAGCTGAGGCGCATCGTGTGCAATGAGCAATGCAACACACAATTGTCAATGGGATGGTTCATCCTTGAAATAGGCACTAGCAATGGGGCCCAGCCAGGTCAAAATAGCTCACACCGTGAATCAACCACAAGTTAACGCAATTACTTGAAGTAGTCAAACCTTACAAGGACCACATATAAGGTTAATTAAAAACAGATCTCTAAAATTCCACAGTCATATAAAGCGCTGCAATATCCCCCTAACAAAACAGTCTCAAGAGATTAGTGGAAGGTAAAAGAAGCAGAGGCCGACAACCCAAATGATTGCGTGACATCTACGAATGGCCAGGACCTGACTTATGAACCCTGAACAGATGTGAGAAATGTGAGAATTTAATTATTTTTAATGTCAAGGGGTCTTCCTGGGAGTGAGTGGAAGTGTACAAGCAGAGATGGCAACCGAGAGAGAAAAAAAAGCTGTATCAAATAATGATTAACAAATGATTTGCTATGAAGGTTTCAAATTAATTGGCAAATGTTGTTTGGGGATCACTTTGCTGGATTCAAATGAAACTAAAATGTGAATGGAAAATGTATTCCACATGTTCATTAATTTCTTCAGGTAATTTTAGATTTGTTATGAACTCCAGCTGTTCAACTAATTATTTATGAGGAATCAATACTTACGTAAGCGTAATATCACCTTGCCCATCATTCCAGCATTCATATGTGCACACAGGAGACAAATTATAATTGCATGCTGCCTCACAACAAAACGTATGGCCGAGCTTGCCTGTACTTCAACGGAATGAAAGTGTGGAATGCTCTACTAGTGGAAACCAAGTATAGAATAGCTCATCCTCGAAGCAACTAAGTAATTTTTTTTACTATCAATCTATCAATAAAAATATGTGTGCACCTCTGCCCCCTACCATACACATTGCAATAAAGGAGCTTTCATTTCCTTGTTTGTATGCCTTAGATCATGTCGACAGCCAGGTGAGATCTAGCAGTTCTGCTAAGCCTGTTGTACAATCATCTTTTGCATTTCTTAATGTAATGGATTTGTGTTTTATGGTAAATAAATTCCATGCCATATTTAAGGCCTGCTATTTAATCTGTGCAGCTCAGAATGGTGTTCAGGTACCTATCGCCCATGGAAATCCTGGCGTTTGGACAGACCAGCTCCTACTTTCAGACTGTTGCCTACGATTACATAGGCTGTAAGTATATGACTCTGATGACTAAATGACTAAAATGTATTTTCCTATGTAGGCAACCACATTTCCGCATGCATTAAGGTGTTTTATACATGCTACGTAAGCACAAAGGAGATGGCTGGATGTCTATGGAAAATTCTCTGTGTTTACCAATTCACCAATGATGTCTGTGGTAGTAGAGCTGTCCCAATATTCAAATCAAATAATACAACTTTTTAAAGCACAACAACTTTTCTCGTCATAATACGTTAATTCTATGTTTCCTTATGTTTCCTTGCCTTGTCTCCTTGTCGCCTATTTTCAGAAAAATGATGGGTCGTTTAGGGGTTAGGGTAGGAGGGAAGAGGTTAGGGTAGGGGTTAGGGAAGGGTTTGGGGTTAGTGTAAGGGAAGTAAGTTACAGGTTGTTTAGGGGTTAGGGTAGGGGTTAACCCCCCAAGACCCATAACCTTTCTGAAAATAGGGATTTCGGAACATTTTGGAGCATAGGAGTGTAACCGAATTAATAGTTGCATGATGAAATGAGAATACCCACACCACCACATTGCCTACACAGCATCCCTGGCTGTGTGACTAATCCTGAAGGGAATGACAAAAGGCAGAAAGGCTTAAAAAAATTAAAAATCCATAACTCCCCTATAGACGAGTTTGACGGGTATTTCCGGTCTCTGAACGTCATGGTGTCATTTAGTTTGCCGTGCTTTTGGCTATTTTTTCAACATGTCTATTCGGTGGGAACACACACCTACAGGGTTATTTAAAACGGATGGTAGTAACGTGTGGTGTGCTACTCCACAACCAAATGCTTTCGTGCAGATCTTTGACCCACAAATGCATGATTTAATAATCAGTTCAACTTGTTACATTTTCTCATTCCTTTTGGAATAACTACAAGAAGCAGCCAGCCTATTGGTCCAGAAGAACATGTGACCACTCGGTGAGAAACTTGAAGTCGGATTTTGACAGTATTTCATCAATATTTATACCAAATTATGAACGGAATGAGTGGGGTGATGTGTAAATGGTCACAGACCGACACCTAGTCGGATTTTGAACTGCCCAGCGTTTTGTGTGTTTTGTGTGCTCGGACGTCAGTCGAGTACCAGAGTTGGCATAGGCAACAATAAGGCACCGGAAGTGACCTTAAGAACGGCGGGACAAAATGACTCCCACCAGTGTTTCGCACGTAAACCTGTCTATACATAATTGAGTCTATACATAATTGAATTGGTGTCAAAGTTTCAACAGGCATATGGGTGGCCTAGGGGCTTGTGTATGTCAATTTTGAAGCCCAATTCGCCCTAGACTTGTATTACCTATGGACCCCTGGTAATTCGGAATAATTGCGGATGATGTCCGAGTTTCATTTTATGTGCAAATGCGCAATGTCAGTGATTTGCGAAATAAGCTGAAATAATTCCACTGTGATTCGGCGAAGCACCACAATGGTTTGAATTCTGAATTTGTTTACATTTGTTTATACAGTGTGTGTATGTGTGTACACGTGTGGGCAAGCAAAAATATGGCACATGCGTCATGATGTCTTTTAGATTGAGCAAAAGACAGGGTTTTACTAATACCGTCAAAACGCAGGACACAATAAAATTATTTTAAAATTTTGGGGGTTATCAATGATAATAACTAGGAATGTAAAAATTCCAAAAGGCACCACTGAAAGGCTTAACGATTTAAAAATTCACAACTCTCCTATTCGTAACTTAATTGGTGTCAATGTTTGCACAGGCAAGTGGGTGGTCTGCGGGCTTGTGCATGTCAAGTTTGAAGCAAAACGGAGGTGTCTTCTTGAGCGGTATTAATGATAATTAGAATGAAAAAATTCTGAAAGGCCCTGAAGGGCTTAAAAATTCATAACTCCCCTATACATAATTGGTGTCAAAGTTTGCATGGGCATGTGGGTGGCCTGGGGGCATGTGCATACTGATTTTGAAGAAATCAGATAAAGTTAAAGGCCTTTTGGCGTTTAGTCTTTCCCATCCTGAGGGGTCTAATGCACCACATACAACATTTGGAAGTTAATCAGCAAGTGGACCTCATCACAATGTGCCCTATTTTTATATCCCCCATACGCTGAGCCACCACCGTGGCAGATCCATTGTGGTAACGTGATAACTTTTGAACAGTTGAATGGATTTGTCCTAGATTTGGTGTGTTAATGCTCTAGGGTAGGTTCGTGAATAGACTTTGAGGCCAACACTTTCAAGATGTTTGAATTCAAGATGGCCATATTTTTGTTTGGTCCATAACTTCTAACCTAACCCAATTTTTATTTAGCTTTATTTTCGTTGATACAGCTTTAGCAGTCGAGACAACTGCATATACCTGTAGAGACACAATCGTTTTATACAGTCAAATATGAGCTTGTTTGAAGATCCACCAAATAGTCTCCATTCTATATATATTCTGTACACAAGCTTATAATAAAAACAGGATAGGAAAATGGCGATTAGAAAAATGTTGTTTGGCATGTGTGGCAGTAATTATGTGCTGTCTGTTACTTTTGAAAATACTTTGAGTGTATATTTCAGAGCCTGTCATTTTTACATTGACTTAAATAGATGCTTGTATCAGCGCAGTTTTTTTGCAACAAGTTATGTCCATGACAACAAAACACAGCAAAGGAAACTTCCAGACTTCATTTCTCATTTAAAAAAAAGCGTGTCTCTAGCAGTTTGGATTGTTTAGTTATAGCCTCCAATGTATTTTTGTTATGAATTCCTAGCGGAATCTAATTAGAACAAGCAGAACAAGGAGAAGAGTTGGGTTCCACTAGGGCAACCCATATATTGAAATACAACAATAAAAAAACAATAAAAATAAAAATAAACAAAATCAGAGAATCTCGATGAAGCTGGCGTCTTCAGACACAAGGTGTGAGTTCATACAAAAAGTTCCAAGACACTTATCTTCATTGTCAAGTTGCTGATGACAGACCCGGCTTTGGGTTAGCCGGAAAGGAGAGGTCTGGAAGCAGATTAATGAAGCGATTAATCCACAGCACCGAGAACTCACAATTAATCTAAACTATTGTGCGTGTAGTTGTCCTCAGGGAAAATAAAAATAAAACGCAGAGGAAAGAAAAAAAGGAATTGCCGCCGCGTCGTTCGAACACCAACGCAGTCCTCTTGAAGGGAACGGGAGCCAATTTGTGCGCTGCTGCGCCGATCGGGCACATCTGCCGCTGATAGTGAGCGGTCCGTGGACGATGCGCGCGGAGATGTGCCGTCCGCGGACGCACGACTCACAACAATTCTTTGGCAATAAAAACCTGTTGACATTGTCATTTTAGGGCAGGATAACCGGTAAACTTTACTATCAGTACGGAGGAAGAATCACACACGTCTCTAATGTGCTCCACTTGCCAACGGAAGAGAGCGAGCTTCATTTAGAACACGCCCACATAGGAAATCGGTAGGGACACTGTGATTCTCAAAACAACCAGCAGGGGAAACATAACGTCAGTATGAGAGCACATGAATTCCTATAATGTTAACAAAACCGAAGGCAACGCGTTTAGCACTCAGCGGTACCAGGCCTGGACTGGGAGCATTTTAAATTTAGATCCCATAATTGGGCTCGGGCAATAAATACACGTGACATCATGGCAGCCATTTTGACAGCCGCACCATGGTTTGTTTACACAACTTCCCGAGTGTACAGAGGTGTGGTTCAAAAGAGAACAAGTTGTTAAAATGTGAAAAGGGTAAATAACAACCATTTTTTAAAAGGTTATTTTTTGGGCGCAAGCACCATTTTTCTTCTTCTTTATTGAGAGAGATAGTGACAGGATTAAAATCAGAAACTGGGATGATGAGCCGGGGGGAGACATTGCAGAAAAAACGGACAGGGGACAGAAAAACGGTCTAACGAAAGACCGGAAGGCACCAGAAGGCACAGGAAGGCACGGGAAGGGCTAATTAGAACCACCTCAAACTTGGTAGGCGTATACACACAGACCCACCTGACCTGCCTACCAAGTTTGGGAACAATCATCCTTTTTAATCGGGAGTTATTCATTAATCAATTTTCTTCATGAATAACGCATGAAGCCGCAATAGGCTCATCAGATGATATAAATATCTACTCGAATAGAGTAAGAACTACAGGCTGAGAAATGTACTCAAAAAGTAATTTTGAGAGTAAAAACCACGTTCTCTAAAATGTTCTTCAATTCCGGTGGAGCATCTGTTATTATTGATAAACGAATTAATTAATAACTCTCGATTAAAAAGGCTGATTATTCCCAAACTCTGGGAGGTCTGCAGGTATATGCCTACCAAGTTTGGAGTCATTCGGACTAGCGGAAGTGGTGCCTTCCTGTACCTTCCGGTGCCTTCCGGTCTTTAGTCACACCCCTCTAGGGGTGTCGGCCCACCTGGCACTGTATGCAATCCTGCCAGTCCTCCCATGAGCAGTACTATTCACAAAAACGCGATAACACGTCTTTGACACTGAATGAGTTAATAATCTTACTTGAGTTATTTTTTTACAAATGTATTCTACTTTTACTCAGGTAAGAAACCTACTTTTGCCATTTCTGGTGGATACCAGTGATGTCTGCAAAGTTCCATGGATTGGTGACACTGATATCTAGCTGTTAAAAAGGCCAGTTAAATTTATATAGTTAATTTAAATGTTCTAGTAGGGTGGAGCCAACAACGTCACATCCGCACGACCATATGCTGTAACTTCCTCTTTCTCATTATGCTGCGGATCATGCTGTTAAGACCAGTCCAATGTCGTGGAAGCCAAGAGTTCACCATTTTGAACATTTTTGTATTTTATTTCTTTATTTGATTTAAACATTGGTAACATATATTTACATGTTACTTATGATTGTAATATTGTTGTTTCAGACTATCTCCTGATTAAACGGCATTGATGAACGTCTGGATTGCTTCTTGGCATTCTGACAGACACCCCACCTTGCTAGCTATTAATACCCAGGATCAGTGACATCCTTTAGCTCTCCCGAACAGATACAATTTAAAATAATTCACAGGTTACATTATTCGAAAACAAGGATAAATAAGATATTTCCTAATGTATCAGCACAGTGTGACAAATGTAAACGGGATGATGGTACGCTCACGCACCAACTATGGACTTGCCCTTCACTTCACTCATTCTGGATCTCAATATTTGATTTCCTTTCCAAAGCTTATAATCCATAACCCATGTACACCCTACCCCCTGCTGGCGGTTCTTCGAACAGCGGATGAGGGCTCTATCTATCCTGCCCGAATTGATCATGCACTCTCTTGGATCATGTCTCTTGGCACAATGCTTGCCAAGCGACTAATTTTGCGACACTGGAAGTCGGACACGGCTCCCACAGTTGAGATGTGGCTCAGAGAACTGGGTGAGGCACTTGGCCTGGAGAAACTGAAGTACGGTAGAACGGACAGGCTGGAGGTGTTTGACAGGTCATGGGGACCGGTGAGACTACCTGAATGGACTGAGGACAACGTGATTGTTGCTGCTGTATTGTCTTTGTTTTTTTTGTTTTTTTGTTTTATGTCTTTGTCTTTTTTTATGTCTTTCGTTTTGCTGTCATAAAATTTGGAAAACTTGCAATAAAAATGTTATTATTATTGCAAGTTATTATTATTGCAAAAAAAATATGCAGTGTCAAAGTTCATCGACTCGAGTTATTACAACATCGGAGGGAGTTGAATATTTACTAGTGTTGATGTTAATTTGCAGAGTTACAAGGCGCTGTGTCAAGTAGAATCTACAAAGCCCCGCCCAAAGCCCACCCACCTCGTCCTCTCTCAAACTTTAAAGACCACCATTTTCATTGCATCGTGACTCATGTGGCACCCGACCCTTGGCACGGACCGAAGTTCATGATCTGATAGGGACCAAATACACTTAGACACAGTGTTACATTTAACTCTCTAAGTGTTGATTTAACACTGCAACATTTACCCACATTGAAATATTTATATTTGTCTTCACGATTAAGTGGATGCAATGAACATTGAACAATGAAACAAAACAATCTTTCTGAATTTTTTAAAACAATGCCGTGGGGGCGGTGGAAATTCTGAACTTTTTGTATGAAACTCCCAACAACGTATAGATAATCATGTATTTATATCTCTGGTTTGGGAAATTGATTCACATATTTGTCACAGCGCGGCTACAACTTGTGCAAAATTCAGCTGCCCGCCTGCTCACCCTGAAACGGAGGCGCGAACATGACCCCCATATTAGCATCCGTTCACTAGCTCTCCATTCAGCATAGAATTATTATTTTTTTAAACTGCTTTTAAACCTTGCGCCCGAGTTTGCTTCACCTATACAGCCAGGACAGGTCACTCATATTGACAAATAAACTGCCACTGGCTGTACCACAGTCTAACCTGAGAAATAGAGGCGACTGGGCACCGTAGCAACGGCACCTTGGTAAGCAGGATATATTCCTGAAAACAGGAAAGATATTGGGACACGGTTGTCACGGCCGCGCAGCAATTTATTAAAGTTTCACTTCACATACTTTGTGCCCACACTTCCTCCGGGATGGAGGAAGAATTTCACTGTACATAGAGGTATGTATGTATTTGTGACAAAATAAAGTATCTTAACTTATGTTCAACACATTCAAGGTTCAATCTCTATTCAAGATTTTCATTGAGTTTCAGTGTCCATTTTCATACCAAACAATAATGGTCTTTAGTACAAAATCCACAACAAATAACATCTCTTACCAACTACATATTCACTTACTTTTCATGTTTAGTATTTTTATCCAAAATGAAATGCATGGACAATAATTTAACCAGTTTAATGTTCAAGTACCTTTTAAACTAATGTTCATTTTACTTTTAAACTCCTAATGTAAGTATCTTGCTTCGTTTTAACTAAGATGGTTCTGCACTTCATGAAAACCAAAGTACTTAAAGTAAACAAAAATAGTTTTTTTTTAACAATCACTCTTTTTCCTTTATGAACCCATTTAGCAAAACACATTGATTATGTGACCGGGTGATTGTGCATGGGAGCGTGCTACCTGTGGTGCTCCGCCAGGGGGCAGACTTCCCACGTCTCCCTTCCCTATGGACACACAAGTTTGGGGCACACAGACGGACGGACCAGACACGGTTGGGAGAGATTCTGTAGTACTCTGGGCAGATCAACTCCTATAGGACAAGTATGGTCCAGAATTAAGTATATGAGCGGACATCGTAAGAACTCTGGTGTCCGTGTCTTAACGGTAGCAGGGCGAGAAGCGGTCTCAGAATATGACCGTGCAAAGATGATTGCAGAGTCCTTAGTGAATATCCACAGCTCAGATAATCTGAATGATAATGAGAAAAGAGAGCGTGAGAATACAGAAAAATCGTACTCACAATATCTATCTAGGAGTTAGGAATTTGGCAGTGTGAGTGAGTTCACTGTAGCTGAATTAAGAAGAGTCATTAATAGAACTGGACAAACCTCTCCAGGGAAGGATGAAATTTGTTATGTTATGCTCAGGAACCTTAGCAGTTATTCGCTCCGTTTTGGATGTATCCAGATGCACAGATTGATTTCTACTGAAAAGAAGAAGTTGAATAATAACGTATGGATGTATATGGGAATGGTAGAGGAGAGATTAGAGGGTATATACGCTCAATTTGTACCTGTATATACGGATGGATCAAAGGATCCTATTACAGGAAGGACTGGTTTAGCAATCCTTCTCCCTTATCGACGATGGTCTAAGGCGATTCGGACGTCGGATCACCTGTCAGTTTATTCTGTTGAGATGATGGCAATTGCTACAGCGTTACAACAGGTTGAGAGTATGCACATTAGTAAATCTGTAATTTTTGACTCTTGCTCTGTGCTGGAATCGCTCAGGACCTGGGAGACTCCTAGGAAAGATCTGCTACTGGAAATCTTTGAAACATTGTATAGACTTTCCATTCTGGATAGCAATTTTCAAATTGTTTTTATGTGGGTCCCAGCTCATAAAGGGGTGAG
This sequence comes from Bregmaceros cantori, assembly GCA_900302395.1. Lineage (NCBI taxonomy): Eukaryota > Metazoa > Chordata > Actinopteri > Gadiformes > Bregmacerotidae > Bregmaceros > Bregmaceros cantori. The sequence goes on from OMKY01226980.1 coordinate 11,029, forward strand.
AGGGAATGAGGAAGTGGATCAATTAGCTAAGAAAGCCTTGTTAATGGAACAGGTATCCTGTCCCTCTCGGACAGTCTGAAGCTAAGTCATATATTAGTTCTGCTATTTGCAGGGAGCGGAAGGCTCTTTGGGATAAGTGGACGCCACTTATATAAGATTCAAAGGGAGGTTAATAGAAGTAGACATAGTGTTATGGATAATCGTAGGAAAGAAGTTGTATGGACAAGACTTTGTTCTAGGTTGCATAGCACTCTCCACAAGATTGGTAGGCATCCGACTGGATTATGTGATTATTGCCAAGAGTAGGAAACTGTAGAGCATGTGATATTGTACTGTCGCAGAGTGGCGATTACAATGGCTCGTGAAACTCTTAGGAGGGAGATTGGATCGGTTTCTGTGGAGTCATTGCTCTCTTCCCCTACTAAGAAGTTCTTTACATTTTTAGAAGCTGGGAGACTCTTAACGAGAATCTGAACACGAATTTATTGTGTTGACGGTGTGGTTCTGATCTGGTGTCTCGGAAACTCACCATGATAGCTTATTATATTAATGCATTGTGTGTTTTATATTAATGCGTTGTGTTTTTTTCTTTTTTTTTTTTTACATATGTTGCCCATTTGATCATTCTTTTGATTTTGGTTCGGGGTGTGCGGCTTTTGAGGCTGTGAGGTCTCTGCTCTGGGTGCCTGATGAGTTAAGACTGATGAAATATTGATTGATGTTTCTGTAGTGGTGCTCTACAGAGAAGGGTGAATATGATATAGCCAGATAATAAGAGGAGTTCTTTCAGATCTCATAGGAAGAATGATTTGTAGGCTGTGTACCACTCCTGTGTTGATGTGCCTCTGCTTAATGCTGGTGATTGTGACAGAATATAAAGAGTTGTGCTGCTTAGCAGCCGGCGTGAATGACCTGCTTAGACAAGTGTC
>OMKY01226986.1:0-10918 GCA_900302395.1 Bregmaceros cantori
GATACTTCCTGAATGGACAATACGGAGAACTACCATATGGATAATTCCTGAATGTTCAATAAGGAGAACTACCATATGGATACTTCCTGAATGGACAATAAGGAGAACTACCATATGGATACTTCCTGAACGGACAATAAGGAGAACTACCGTATGGATACTTCCTGAATGGACAATAAGGAGAACTACCATATGGATACTTCCTGAATGGACAATAAGGAGAACTACCATATGGATAATTCCTGAATGGACAATAAGGAGAACTACCATATGGATACTTCCTGAATGGACAATGAGGAGGACTACCATATGGATACTTCCTTTTAATTAACTATTTCTTGAACACTGGGATCATGAACACTTATGTGAATTATGATGATAGAATGTATGGGTCTTGTTTCTTTCCTCTTTCTTGTTGTTTTTACCTTCATAGGGGAAATAAATGTACACATGTAATACATTTTGGGGGGGTAAAAGTACATTTATTCAATACTTTATACAACGCGGCAGCGTACGGACAAGGACAGATTGAACAAAGCTGGACGGACGCAGGCTCTGCAGGACTTTCAAGTGGCGCCGAGGAGCGCGTTGCGCCGCACTGGAGATCACAGTCCACTTGATGTGAGATACGACCCTTTCATGTGCTGGCTCCGCCCCCTGGAAGACGGCGTGTTCAACTAATGACGGAGTAATCGCTGGCTCGGCGCCGCACTGCAGAGGAGACGCCATTAGCCCCGCGTCCAGCGACTGATGGAGAGAGAGAGGGAAGCCGAGTGAGAGTGAGAGAGTGTGTGTGTTTGGATATATTTCTGCATGAGAGAGGGAAGGAATGCATGGTTGTGAGTATCTCTGTGATAGAGAGAAAGAAAGAGAGAGAGATAGAGCAAGTTTGTGTGAGAGCAAGAGAGGAGGAACGTATGTAATAGGAATGAAACACATGTTATTGCGTTTGCGTGTCTGTGTGTGTGCACAAAAAAGAAAGGCAGATAAATTGCGTGCGTATGACCATGTGCGAGAGGGAGAGAGAGAGAGGGAGAGAGATAGCAAGGTGTGTGTCTGTCTGTGTGTGCATGCACACCTTTTGTGTGTGAGACAAAGGTGGGTGTATTTGTGCGCATCTGTGTACGTGTACATGTGTGTCAGAGAGAAAGTGAGAGTGTGTGCGTGCACATGTTGTGTGTTGTGGGAGAGAGAGAGAGAGAGACAGAGAGAGAGAGAGGGAGAGTGAGAATGGAAGTGAAATAAGTTGATGGAGAGAGAGATACAGAGACAGAGAGCGACAAAATTACACTGAAATAAGTTGATGGAGAGAGAGAGATACAGAGAGAGAGAGAGGAGGGGGAGAGAATGGAAGTGAAATGAGTGGATGGAGAGAGAGAGACAAGACAGAGAGACAGGCAGAGAGAGAAAAAAATTTAACTGAAATGAGTGGATGGAGAGAGAGATACAGAGACAGAGACAGAGAGACAGACAGAGAGAGAGAGAAAATTAAACTGAAATAAGTGGATGGAGAGAGAGGTACGGAGAGAGAGAGAGAGAGAGAGAGAGAGAGGGAGAGAGAGAGAGAGGGGGGGGAGAGAATTGGAGTGAAATGAGTGGATGGAGAGAGTGATACAGAGACAGAGAGAGAGACAGAGAGAGAGGGAGAAAATTAAACTGAAATAAATGGATGGAGAGAGAGAGGTACAGAGAGAGAGAAAGAGAGAGAGAGAGAGAGAGAGAGAGACAGAGAGAGAGAGGTGAAAGTCTGAGAAACAGTGTTGTATTAGTGTGACAGCATCAGTGATGCTGGTGTAATGCTATCTACTGTAAGAAACATGGAGAGCAGTGCTGGGCTAATGTTGCGTGTCACCAACTGGGAACTGTCAAATATAGACTGAATCCAAACACGCTCATGATTCATAATGTGAGTCTATAGGAGACATTAACACACCTGGATATCTGCTGCAACAACATGTTGTGTTAGAACGATGCAGGAAAAAGATGCAGGAAATTTAAAAAAACGCGCCGAGAAGCAGGTAATGTTTTTGGTAGCGTTGGTTTGTCTGTCCCTAAGATCACTGAAAAAGTTGTGCAAGGATCTGGATGACATTTTGTACAGTTGTTGGAAATGACACACGGACGAATCAATTACATTTTGGTGCATTTCTGTAGCCGATAATTAACATAATCATACTTAATCACCAACTTACCGATAGATCGTTGGGCGCTTACCAGTCACGTGACCAGACTTCCGGGTCACATGGGGCTGCTGGGAAATGTAGTTGGCTTGTTCGCCGGTGGGAATACAGTCTATGGCTCAATTGCAATCGCGCTACTCTAGGAGCACTTGCATTGGTAATGGGTTGCCACACATACTGCTAGCACTAAAAGTACTATTTTTTTGTACCACTATGGCACAGGTTTGCAATCTAGTGTCTATACTGCTTCTAGTTCCTAGTGTAGTATGGCAGTACAGTCCAGTGTGGGACAATTAACCCAATGGTGTGTGTGTGTTGTGTGGTCATTGTTTGGTCATGCACACACATACACAGAGACACACACACAAACACACACACAGACACACAAGAGGTTTTCCTGATTGGACTGCGTCTCATTTAGACCTAATGGATAGCTATCGATGGTCAGATAATGTATTAGCCGACCAGCTTTTTGTTTCAGCACATAAATCACATGTTAGAGTAGGGCTGCACGGGTCTGCTGCAAATTAAAAATTGGGTGTTTTTTTTTCCCACAATTGCGATATATTGCAGTTTTGTAGTTGCGTTTTTGTTTTGTTCGTGAGGGGGTGGTGTTGTGTGCACTTTCATCACTTCCAGAGGCTAGCAGTAACGGGCGATACTGCCCCGTTAAGGCACTGGGCACCGCCTCTGGAGGGAAGCTACGAAGAAGCAGTAATGCTTATAATTAGCACCTGTAGCTTCTCTATTTATTTTAGCAGACTTCCATTGGCAGTCTGTTAAAGTCTGCTCTCATTGTCCTGGATCAGAGGCTAAGTACTATGCTATTTTACCATCTTATAGTTGACCACGCTGCCTCTCAACCTAGCGGTGGTGGTTCCTGCGGACAGACAGGTCTTAAAGTTAAAAGCGATTTTAACTAGACTTGACTGTGCATGCGTTTATTTATCAGCGCAGGTATCGCAATTTCGCAGGTATCTGTAGTCCTATCTCTAACCACCAGGATATGGGCGAGGCTGGCTGATCAATGATTAACCCCCTCGGCGAGTTACTGAACGTCTGGTCACTATATACTCGTATGAGTTTAAATTCCATTTTAAGAGATCAGTTGGGACGGCCCGATCGATCCTTGTTGTATAATGCGGTCTGACTGTGCTGATCTAAATTATTATTATTAACGTCCATTCATGCTCGCATAATTCTGCCAGTAGCTCTGGCACAACACTTTCCTTGGGCTTAAAGCCTAGTAGGCAATTGTCATCTGCGAAGGCCCAGTAAGCAAGTACACAGAGATCCAGTACACCATGCACTTTAACATGCATTCATACATTCTTACATTCATATTGCATGTTCAATGGTAGTTCTAATAACTACTACCAGGAATCGTAATAGGTGTGTAGCTACAAATAGGCATTTCTAAATGCACTTTAGTAGTTTCATTTGTGCATGTTTCATTTGTGTTAACACACAACTTACATTTAATGTCTTTTTGTATAGCAGGCATCAAAATGCAGACTTTCCCTTTCAACACAGCAAGTGGACAAAGACGAGACTTCGCAGCTTTTACATTTAATGTGCAATAATCCCAGAAAAAACACATGTCCTTCCCCTGTGGTTTTTGGATAAACAACTATTGAGATTCATCATTCAGCCTTATGTCAGAGTAACCGCATGTAACTCAAGATAGGAACATAATGCTGGCTAACAGAATACACTTTCCTTTTCTAGTTCAAGTTCCATGTTTGGGTCGAATTTGGTAGCTAAGTCAAATCCCTCTCCAACTCCAAAGCTAAGGACATTTATGGAATAGACAGCGTCCTCATAAAAAGGAACAGCAGAGCATTCACACTCCCCCTAACACAACTTGTCAACAAAACAGTTGCTGAGAGTACCTTCCCAGATGCGCTAAAAGTCGCTACTGTTGCCCCCATTTTCAAAGCGGGAAACCCCCAAGATGTCAACAACTACCGCCCAATCAGCATCCTCCCAGCTATCTCCAAAGTGGTATAAAAAGCAATCGCCAGACAGGTAACATAACACGTTGAATCCAATAAAATGCTACACAAAATGCTATTTGGCTTTCCCCATCATCACTCTACGGAAACAGCGTGCTGCCACCTTGTGGAAAAAATTAAGAATTAACTCGACAAGAGACACAAAGTAGGGGCAATCTTCCTAGACCTCAGGAAAGCATTCAACACGGTCAACCACAACACCCTAATTAGGAAACTTCACAGACAGCACTATCACTAACACAAAACGTCCAAATTAATCTGACAGTAGCCCCGCTACTGTTTATCTTATACATCAATGACCTCCCCGAAGTTTGCCCCAACGTCGCCGTCCAAATGTACGCAGACGACACAGTTATTCTGGCGCATGGAAGTAACAGTAAATTTCAGACAATCTAAACGCAGCCATGGAAAAAATTGCCGACTGGCTTTGCCGCAACCAACTCTCACTAAATGTAAATGTCAGAGGAGAAAGCATCGCCGTTGTACACGAAACCAAATACTTAGGAATCACCATCGACAGCCAACTAAAATTTGATAAACACACCGAGCAACTCGCACAGAAGCTGAAACTCACTCTATTTACCTTCAGGCACATACGTGACTCCCTATCACTAGAAGCAGCAAAAACATTTTGACGCCCTCATCCTCTCCAGAATCAATTACTGCATAACCACCTGGAGTCAATGCAATGCTAATGTCACCAACCCCATTGCCTCGCTATATAAAAGAAGGCTCAAAACTCTCGATTAAAAAAAATGGACCGATCACCACTGTCCCATCATACAAAAATATGCAATGCTCCCCTTCGAAAAATTACCCACGCTGGCCATCCTCACCATTGTCTACAAAGTCCACCGCAATATGGCCCCAGAACCACTCTCCGACCTGTTCACTAAATGCCCCCCCTCCCAAAGAACAACATGCTCGCAGGCCAAAGGTGATTTCTTACTGCCACGGAAAAATACCAAGATCGGACAAACTCACCATGGCTAGCGTTTTGGCCCCTTTCCTAACCAATCCAGTGGTGGGAGCTTACGCGGCCCAGCAGAACGGCAGTGCCCCCAGGGAAACAAGCTCAGCGATTACATCCACGACTCATGGAATAAATGGCAGGGACTCTGCCTGACCCCGCTGATCGTAGAGGACGTGGAGGACATCTACATCTTCGTCGTCACACTCATCACCCTTCTCCTGGCTTCAAAATGAGAGTGGAACGGAAGCGCACGCACAACGTGGAACTTGGCTGGTGGTCTCTATCCCACCTCCACCTCCCGAGAGCGAGCGCCCCCACGCCCTTACCGGGAGCAGTGAGGACGGCACACTAAGGAGCGTCTCCGTCACAGTTAACGACTGCCACTCCTCCATCAAGGCGGCGGAAGTTCTGCTCCTCAAAATCGCTGAAAACACAGCCGTGTCCAACACCAAACCTAACAAGAACATTGACGGACAGCTCAAACACATTGAAAAACAACTAAAAGAACTGAAAGAAACCCTTTCCACCAAGGACTTTAACCCCGACCGTAACAAGGAAACCAAGGATCTAGGCGATCGACTCAACGCCCGTTTCGACTCCCGCTTGCGTGCCTTCGGGAAGTTTGAGTCCGAAACTCAACAGAACCTATGCACTACGTCTATATTGCGTAGACACCTACCGCAATGTGCTTAACTCAACGACTGCCCTCTCACCCCGGGCTCGAACATCGTGAGTGAGCCACCCCCCTCCACTAAGGGGAACAGAACTGTCTGCGCTGCGCATATGATGCGCCATATATGAACTCTAATCAACGAGCCACCCCAGGGGGCTCCACCGACAGCCAGGTGTAATCTAGCAATCTGCTAATCCTGTGTATATCCATCTTTTCATGACCCATGTAACACGTGCAATGAATACCATCTCTTTTGCTGTGTAATATGTTGTGACTAATGGCTCTGTACTGTCTGTCGTTAAGTAAATTTCATTCATTCATTCATTCAATTTCATTCATTCAAAGCTCAAGCCCAAAATGCAGGGCAAACCCAGAATGGTCAAATGTCATGTGACCAATAAGGTGACTTGGAAATAATTATCTCTATTATTTGATCAATGATTGAATTAGTTTAAGATACTTTATTTCGTCACACATACAAACATGTACAGTGAAATCCGTCCTCCGCATTTAACCCATCTCTGAGGAGCGGTGGGCAGGCGCGGTGCACCGCCCGGTGGCCAACTCCAGATCGTGAGCCAGTACCTTGGCCCGGGGCTCTTTAGTGGTGGGGGAAACCGGAGTGCCCGGAGGGAACCCACGCAGACACGGGGAACATGTAAACTCCACACAGAAAGGACCTGTCCGGGTTGGGATTCGAACCCAGGACCTTCTAGCTGTCAGGGAGCAATGCTAACCACTGCGCCACCATGCCGCGTATTTGCTGGTGGTTAATCTTTCTTTCCTGCTCCCAATGCCGGTCCATTTTCAGAGCCATGGCCCTGTACAGCCTCTTGGATACTTAAAGTGGTTATGCTGCAAAATTGACGTATTGCTTAAAAAAATGATTCGCTGAGTACTCTGTGTTCACACCACTCCCCTTGGATAAGTGCTTTTAATCCACACGTCTTCAGCACTCAGTGGTGACATTCGGAAAAAAATAGAAAACGCAAGTTTGGCACTGAATGTTATTTTATGTTATGTTTTTATTTATTTGATGTGGACATTACATGATACACATTGGACGAACTAGAAGCACTGCATGAGTGTTTATAGACGGGTTTACACGCGAAACACCGGGCTGAGTCATTTTTGTCCCGCCGTTTTGCAGGTCACTTCCGGTGCCTTATTGTTGCCGATGCCAACTCTGGTACTTGGGCCGACGTCCGAGCACCTTCTATCTTCGTTCCATTGATGGCTGCCAGACTGGGGGATGGGGGGGGACCATCGCTCCCCTCCTGTGATTGGCCGGCCACGTATCGTCACCCCCTCGGAGTTTGACCAATCGGCGACCAGTAAATGTGGCCAAGGAAGGCTATATTCTGGACCCACATCTCAGCGGGTCTTGAAAACTGGCCTGGCCGATTTGACCGTGTGGAGAAACGATTTTAAGTAAGCCAATGGAAAAGGGGCTTTTGATTTGATTTCAGCCATGATTTTTTTAATGAGTTGAGAATGTTCTGCAGCATGGATCCCTGGTCAGACATCTTGTTAGCAGGAGGAGCGGTACAGACATAGAGAAAAATACACCGGGAACAGAGATCTCTGCCCATTCAGGGGCCGTCCGGGAGCTTTGAAAGCCGACAAGGGCAGACAAGGTATCTGTCAAACTTGACGTTTTCATCCTGAGCCGCGTGTTGCTGTGTGTTGTAAACTGGATCACTGAGGCTCCGCACGGATGACGTGTGGTGCAGAAACAGTTGATCCCTCAATAACCTAACGCACAACATAACCAGACACACAACATAAGCTAACACACAACATAACCTAACACACAACATAACCAGACACACAACATAAGCTAACACACAACATAACCTAACACACAACATAACCAGACACACAACATAAGCTAACACACAACATAACCTACACACAACATAAGCTAACACACAACATAAGCTAACACACAACATAACCAGACACACAACATAAGCTAACACACAACATAACCTAACACACAACATAACCTAACACACAACATAAGCTAACACACAACATAAGCTAACACACAACATAAACAAACACACAACATAAGCTAACACACAACATAAGCTAACACACAACATAAGCTAACACACAACATAACCAGACACACAACATAACCTACATGATTGGACAATTACTGGCGATAATTGATCCAGGTGTATCCCCTCAGCTGATTAACTCTTAACTCTCTCCCCTAGTGATTGGCTGGACAACTTCGGCACGCCCTATACATTCTACCCGTTCCTAAACCATGCACTTTGTTTAACTACCCACCACCTTCCCCTGCTCCACCAACAAGATGGAAAAAAGTGCCGTGTATGATGTGACATGTTCTCTTGTCACGTTGATTGGCTCTGTTCATGGGCAGTTAGCTATCTCACCCTGCGTGCTAGGGTGAAAATTCTCTATACTACTGCTGCTCCCTGAATGGTTATAGGGGGATACGTCGCATCGCAAAGGCGTCCGCAGCCTAAGCAGAGGCTACGTCATACGCAGCGTAGGCTGCGTCTGCAGGGAGTGAAGGTTGCGTCTGCAGGGAGTGGAGGTTGCGTCACATATGCGTTTGCAGGGAGTGGAGGCTGCGTCACATATGCGTTATTATTATTATGCAACGTGCATTAATTATTCGGCCTTGCTAAATGACACTTTATCTGCGTAATGGCCCTGTGATGTGTTCGCAACAGTAATTATAACAATTATTATTATTATTATTATATAAATTATTATTACTTGTTATAATTTATAAACATATGCTATGTTATAATAGATTATAATAGAATGCCTGCATAGTATGGCCTGCCCGCCCGCGCATAGAATGCGTTGGAAACGCGGTGCAAACGTATATCTAACGCGAAGAATGAGTGATGCCTCCAACGAATACATCCAAATTTAAATTGATTCATTCAAACTTTCACACCCCAGCCCTACTAAACGCACTGGCCCGTGGCTTCGTGGAACCTTTTTCACGTGTCGTTTGTTAACCTTTTTCATCCCAAGGACCCCCTTTCCCAGGCTAAATAATACCAGTATTAATAATAACAGTAATAATAACATGCTAGAGCCTTACATTTAATAATAATAATATATATATATTATTATTATTATTATTATTATTATTAACAATAATAGTAATTATGATGGATATACATTTGCATCTAGAGAAAGATGCTTGAATATACTTCCATAAATTAACTCAAACTCCACACGCATCTAGTTTCTGTATTTTATTTACATAATAATAATAATTTAAAAAGCAGTAATAATAATAGCATATGTTTATAAATTAGAACATTACAACCCAACGACGGATTTATTGGATTATGTATTAAAAATTTAAAACGATAAATTGAAATACATTTCGTTGAAGCTGGCTGGCCCCGTGGTCCAGCGTTTTTTTTCACATATGACGCGGCCATGTGCAACATGTCCAATAAATCCGTCGTTGGGTTGTAATGTTCTAATTTATAAACATTATTATTACTGCTTTTATTATTATGTAAATAAAATACAGAAACTAGATGCGTGTGGAGTTTGAGTTTATTTATGGAAGTATATTCAAGCATCTTTCTCTAGATGCAAACGTATATCCATCATTACTATTATTGTTAATAATAATAATAATAATAATATTAAATGTTAGGCTCTAGCGCGTTATGTTATTACTGTTATTATTATTTAGCCTGGGAAAGGGGGTCCTTGGGATGAAAAAGGTTAACAACCCCTGGCTTAAAACACTTGCGCAGTGTGACGCGGGACAAATATTGAAAGCTCATTGCGGGCGAGAGCGCACAGTGCGGGTGCGGGCGGGAGCTGCCATGCTGTGAGCTCCGGAGGAGCGACACACGGCCACCACTTTATTTCGTTATACATCCATGTACAGTGAAATTCTTCCTCCGCATTTAACCCATCGCTTGGGAGCCATGGGCAGCCGCGGCACAGCCTCCGGGGGCCAACTCCAGCTCGTGAGTCAGTGGGTATCGGATACGTTGCGGTATTGCTTATGCGTGTGGACTGTGGACCGCAACACATTTTTAAGTTATATTCGTGGATTTCATCATTCAGAAAATCAAGTCGTGTGTGTGTGTGTTTGTGTATGTGTGTGTGTGTGTGTGTCTTAAGGACGTTTAGGCTGGAGGTTTGACAGAGGTGTGTCGCGTATCCTCCAATCAGGAGTCAGTATTCACGTACTCACGGTCAGCTGTCCAAATTACTGACGAATGCACAAACACACGCACTCACACACTAACACCCCCCGCCCCACCCAACAAACGGCTGTTGGAACGCGCCCTGTATTACCTATCTAGCTTTTATTATTATTATTAAATGTAAGGGTCTAGCGCGTTATGTTAACATGGTATGCGTGAACAGCCCACACTTCCCGCAGGATTCCGACGTTCGCCTATTACCCAAAGCCAACCCCGTTCCGATCCATTCCCCAGCTAGATGGGTAATACAGGGCGCGTTCTCACAGCCGTTTGTTGGGGTGATCATCCCGGCATTTTGCTGGCATCACTGTCCGTGTGGGGCGCATTTCCTCCTTGACGATGTTTAAACAAATATAACATATTATATTATAAGCGAAAGATGCTTGAATATACTTCCATAAATATAATGAAACTCCCCACGCATCTAGTTTCTGTATTGTATTTACATTACAATAATAATAATAATAATATAAACAAATATGCTTTCCATACGTCGGCAAAAATTGACTCATCGTCTGCAAAAATAACGCTGTTTTCTGCGGACGTATTCTCCGCTCCCTACGGACGCATTCTCCGCTCCCTGCGTACGCATTCTCCACTCCCTGCAGACTCAGCCTCCGCTGCGTTGCGGACGCCTTCGCGATGTGACGTATCCACCTGCTCCCGAGTATATCTGTGGGGGTCGCTGACCAACCGCCTTCGTCCACAGCCGCTGGACTTTGAGAGGAAGCGTTCCTACACGCTGGAGGTGAAGGTTCGGAACCCGCGGACGAACCCGTGGTTCCGCTCCGTGGCCACGGTGAGGGTCGCCGTGCGGGACGTGGACGAGCCGCCCGTCTTCTCCC
>OMKY01226989.1:0-12354 GCA_900302395.1 Bregmaceros cantori
AATGAAATCCACTTATTAACTGGTACTGCACTCGGTACATTAGCGCCCCATACTGACTAATATTATAGACGTTATCCTACCCCGTCAATGCAAAAAAAAAAAATAACGGGCCTGTTTTGGTAAAAGTAGGGAGTAGAGGTACAGATATTTTTGTTAAAAATCTACTCACTACAAGTAAAAAGTAATCACAGAAAAAAGTACTTCTAAAAGTACAGATACTTGAACATTTTACTTAAGTACAGTACTTGAGTATTTGTACTTCGTTACTTGCCATCTCTGTATACACACACACACACACACCAACAATACCTTCCAGACTCTTCAGGAGAGTTGCATTTGGCGATCAAGGGTCAGTCATACAAGAGTGTATTGTAGGCAAATTTGTTGACTGACCGACCTGTTTTATCAATGTTAAAACAAAATATATGATGCCTGTGCGCAACGTCGTCATTGTCAAAGTAGCGTATTGAGTATGAATGGACATTCAGTTAAAATTTCTTGCGTGAATTAACGATCAATTAAGTCGGTTAACCAATTTTTTTTTTTTAGCAGTCGAGTGTGACTACGAGAGGTCTGACAGTGTGTGCACACCATAGACGGTCCACACACTGTGAAGGAAGAGATTTCTCTGTGAGTGATGGCAGTTTCACCACTCATAACTTTGGATCAAACTGTTCAACATACTTAAATGATTCAAGTCATTTCAATCAATGGAATACCCATCTGTCAGTGGGTTTTAATTACGATTATTAATACTATCCTTTAGTTAAGGAATTAGCACATTATTAATGTGATTTGGGAATATTTGCCTTGGTTTCGTTCACCCAAACCGCAGAAAATAAGTATGATCGACTTGTTTCTGAATTACAGATCACTTCATGGTGGTAGTTAGCCTTAGAGCAGTAGAGCTGCTGACAACAGATGGCTGTCGCAGTGTTGTCTCTCCTAACTCGTACACGGTTGGAACAAGTTTGAAAATATTTTGTCACAACTTTGTGCATAGTGTTGGACTACCATTGCGTTGGACTATTATCACAACCTCGTTTTAGCTTCATGCATGCAGTCGGGAGTCTCAGAAGTCGGGACATGGCACAAGTCATCCTCCATGCATAGGTCCACGGAACACCGTGGTTCCGTGCCTGCTAGCAACGGTCCACAGCGCTGTGCTAGCAATGGTCCATGGTGGTGTTATGCGAGCTGCCCGCAAAGCATATCACCCAAGCAATCACATGTTGCCCCCTACTGCCCAAATGATGTACACCCTGCGTCGTACAGGCACACACAGTAAACATGTACATTTCATAAGAACAAAAAAATCCAAATCCTTAACAATCGACTATCGGTTAATCGATTAATTGTGCCCATCCCTAATATTGAGTTGTGATGCTTAATGGTAGGTGCATTATGGGTGCACTCTAGTGGTGACTCGGGCCACTAGGCTGCAGTGGCCTCAGTTGTTATAAGTGGGTTGTCTGCAGTGTGTCCATGGAAATTTAGTAGCACTATGTGCTCCGCTAATTATGTGGGGCCGGTCTAAGCCAAAAATGCCTGGACCGCTTTGTTCTCGCAATCATCCTCCAGCAAACTCTGTACAGCCTGCTGGTCCTGTGGTGTTTAAGTTGAGACCTGATATTTTGCTGATATTGACATCCCACTATTTGTGTTGTTGGCCTTTGATTTTAACACTCTTCAAGGCACAGTTTTAAAAGTATGAGCTTGATGTGGTGCTTGCGCTAGTGCTTGATGTGACTAAAGAGTCTGAATATAGTCAATCACAGTTTGAACAGAGATTGAGTCCATCTCTGGACTCTCATCGTTTTTTGTTTATAAGTGGGTTAGGTTTTCCATCCATGACATGACCTGAATATGTATTTTTTTTTTGCTTTACATAGCTTTGTGGTCCAGTTTATCTATTTCAGTCTATGTAGGATGGATCTATGTTTTCGTGCTGTAGATTTAGGCAACTGCTAAAGGCTGTATTACCACTAGTGGTACAAACAGTTTTACTTAGTACATGATCATTTGTTGGGGTCTATACTGTAGTTTTGTGCAATATTACAATTTCTATACCTTCATCCCATCTGTTAAAAATACCTACATGGTACACAGTCATATCTTTAAAGATATAATTTACTCAATCACTTCAAACTGAACCTCTATGGACACAAACAATACATACATTGTTGGGGTGTACAAGCTCAATTGCTATGTGGTGACTTCACGTAGCAATTCAAAAGATTCAAATGATTTGCCCTTCGCTCTGAGTGGACGACAGAGAAAGGCAGACATTTCGACATAGAGACATTTAGAGAGGGAATGTTGAATAGTGGGGAGACAGAAAAGAGTGCTGAAGGGTGAGGCCAGGTGGTGTGATGTGGCGAGTTTAGGGTGTCGCTTTATAAAATTGTCATTTTAAATTTTGAACCAATATTTTTTCCCAAGCGTTTGGTTCCGAACGGAAACAGAATTATAACGTTTTCGGTTATGTGTTCCACCAATAAATTGACGTTCCTGAACCGGTTAGAACAAAACATTATTGTTCCCGGAACGGTTAATTTTGTTCCTGTCAGCTGTTTAATGCTATGTAATGTTTGTTGCGGCGAACCCAAAGCGACTCGCTACAGAGGCTCGCTGGTAGTGCTCTACAGCAGAGGTCTTGTTGCGTGTCGGGGCGAACCCACAACACGCTGCAGAGAGTCCCGCAACGATTCCTACTTCACTGCTGAGAGAGCAGCCGAGAGAAAGAGAGAGAGAGAGAGAGAGAGAGAGAGAGAGAGAGGGAGAGAGAGAGAGAGAGAGAGAGAGAGAAGTTCCCAACGGGTGTCACTAAAGTTAATGTAACGAGTACTTTTTACTGACATCTCAGTAAAAAGTTTTTTTTTCACCTCGAATTTACTCAAGTAAAAGTAGAAAGTAACTTGTGACAAATGTACTACAAAACTACAAAAGTACACACAAAGAATTGTAAGAGTAAATGTAATGCGTTACTGCCCATATCTGAGTAGCAGTGATTGTAGTTATATTAAGTTATTGTCCTATTGATGCTGCCTGGTATGAGCTGCTATAACCTGAAGCCTCGTTGAGCTCCATTATGAGTAATGGAGCTTTGTGTGAGCCCATTATCTGGAACGCATGGAGTTTTATGTTTTCTTATCTACCTTAAGAAGACTAACAGAAAAGATAGTGTTGCTTCCTAATGTCAGATATTAGCTGGTGGTGCTCCTAATGGCCAGTGCACACCAATGCAAATGAATGGTTGCAGGTAGTTGCAGTTGCAGGCAGTTGCATCGGTGTGTACTGGCCATAAGTGTTACATTTTGCCGAATACACATTGAATTGTTTCCCAAACATCGTCTCACCATTTCTCCAACGATCACCTCGACCACTCGATGTCCTTAATGCCAGGGGATTTTTCATTTTTCTAAGCAGACTTGTATTATTTTTTCCCATGACAACTTTTCCTCTACCTTTCATATTCATCTTTTTATATCATCATGATCAGAGATGGCAAGTAATGAACTACAAATACTCTGTTACTCTACTTTTCCCCTAAAGTGGGCCACTGCCTAATGTGGGACACCTAAGTTACAGTGGCTCTGGCTCCTCCCTAAGCTAATGAATGTTGCCTTAGGCAACTGACTGTCCCACATTAGGAAGCTGCAAAAAAGGTCCCACATTAGGGCAATCCACCCTACCGTTGCTTTTATTTTTAAAAATACGTTTCAGAGCCTCTACTTTTTACTTTCAAAAATAATTTTTAACAACTTGATGGGTGTAATTTTCAAATGCATTCTCATACTTCTACTCAAGTAAGAAATCTGGATATTTTTGCCACCTCTGATTATGATTCTTGTTAGAGTTGAGTTCTGCTAAACCAACTACAAAAAATATCTATCTTTGCTACATCAATCACTAGATATCTTTATTGCTTATGGATTTTCTTAACCTATGGACTCCATAGGAATAATGTGAGTGATCTGGTAAACAGCGCCAATGTTACAAAGAGAAGCTCTATGTGACGTTCCAAAAACTGATTAGGCCATGAAATATGTTGGTTTCACCTCATGGTCTTTTAACCTCCTACTTGCATACTGGGAATCCTTCACTTCCTGTCTCATGTTGGGCGTTCAGCTTCTATTTCTCTGTAAGGCTAAATATCAAACTACAACAAATGTGCAAAAATGGGTGATTGATTGTTTCCATTCCATGGTGGTGATTATATCAGGGCCATTGCAATTGCAAGCACACAACGAAACACACAATAATAATAATCATAGTAATATAATACAATACAATATAATATAAATAAAAATAACAGATGAACAAGGATATAAACTGATACAGTAGCAGGTAATTGCTTGAGTATGTATTAGTTCTAAAGTGTCAAGTTTCCTAGTTGTCATGAACCAATCATAGCAAACAAAATACTAGCTATATTAGAACTTTTACTATTACATTGGTTCTGTAATTGACTTGTTCCAGGTGAATGTTTTGGATATGTTTCCCCGAAATGCAGAGAGTCGTAGATGAACTGGTTTTGCGTTCGCTGTCCACCGCGGCAGATGCCTCGTGTTTGCGCAATAACTTTTGAACGCATGGATGGATTTGTCCCAAATTCGGCATATTTATGTTTAGGGTAGGTTCATGAACTGCTTAGATTTTGGAGGCCAACATTTTCAAGAGCACTGGGTAGAAGGCTTTTTCCTCAAATTTTTACCTGTGGCAAGCTGATTATGTTTTCGGTTGTGTTGGTTTGTATGTCACCAGGATAACTGAAAAGGTTTTGCATGGACCTGGGTGAAATTGTATAGAGCTGTCGGAAATGACACATGGTTTTTCTGTAGCCTATAACTAACATAATAGTTTGATAACTGTTATGAGCTTACAAACTGCAACCACCTCCAGCAACACCCAGCAGTTGGCTCCATTCTACTGCATGGTACCAATGCTGCTCAGATAGTGTAACGGTTAGACCTATGGTCTGCCAAGCTGGAGACCAAAGTTTGCGTCCCACGTCCGGCAGATTATTTTTATGACTATAATCCCACGTGGCACTGGTGACAAGTGATTCGATTTTGGTGCATTTCTGTAGCCTATAAGTAACAATAGCGGCTACATGTTTTGGCATCAGTGACCACATAGCCTTGGCGCAGGTTTGCACTCTCTGAGTGTGTCTAGTTTTAGCTTTGTTTTCGGGGGATACACCTTTAGCAGTAGGCCTAGTTTTTAAATAGAATTGGATTGAATGAACTGTGGCTTGAATGGTTGTGTCCTTGACTATTTTCCAAATTTAGCAGCCTACAAAAAAAACACAGTTAACACTAACTAACTCCAGCAAATGCCTTTGTTCCCAGAAGCTCACGACGCCTTGCACCATTTCTCTTGTAAGATGTTGACTCCGCGTCACTGCGCCGGGACCTGCACATTCAAGTCACCCCTGCTGCCGCCCTGAGTTGCTGGAGCTCGTAACCTTGGAAACGCAAGCACTGAGGACGACGCACCCACACTCCGTGCTGGATACATTTGGGTTTGGTCGGACAATTAACTTATCCTATCTCTTGGGTAGAGAACAATTTTTTGGTGCTAGTGCAATGTGTGTGCGGTGTATGTCTGCGATGACACCGGAGACACACTCACACATACATAATATATATGTTATTGGATGGACTGGAGGACAATGGACTTACCCTAGTGTGCGCCCAAATGCACAGCCCGCCAGTGACTGCGTGTTTGTTTGAAACTGACAGGATTAGAGGAAGGGGCTGCTAAAGGCCTGTTAAATTAAGGTTGTGTTAACACAACTGGTAGCTGTGGTGTGGTCCAATGTGTCAAGTCTGATGCTTGGGCGATGCATGCATTGGCCAACATCTATCTATCCCGTCAAAATGATCAAAAATATTGCATTGCGATATTAGGTAGCATCAGCTACCACTTACGAGTAAGATGGACTTCGTCAGTGAGAATCCCCATGATGTTATCTCAATAAGAATTGCCAACATGCCATGGCGTTCATGGGCACGTTTCTGGATTACAATACAGCAGTTGGAATATTCTGCTCCAGATGTCTCACACGGCATAGAATCTGTTTTTATTTGCGCTTACCTCAATTCAACTCAAAGTTTGAAAAAGTCTCTCAAATTGGTCCCTCCTGTCTCTGTGAGTTTCATAGTTTCAAAACCAGGGCTCCGAACCGGTTCAAGGAACGAAAGCAAAAACCGAAAACGAACAGAAATTTACTGAATTTTACCAAGAGCGGAAATGGAAATGAAAAAAGATTTCTTCAACTGTTCCGGAACACAAACGGAACATTATGAAATCCACAAAACCGGTTAAAAACGTTTTTTCTGTTCGCTATATAATTTTACATATTTTATGTCTAGTAGACTATTTCGGTCCACTTTCACCGTCAGTCGTCAAGCCCCATGCATCTGGGGCTCCATCTTGGTGGACAGACGAGGAAGCGAATGTAATGGCGTTTTAAACCCGGTTTTCACGTTAATACAGTTGCACTGAAGTTTTAAAGTCCACCAAATATATTTTGTGTGAACTATATTTCCCAAAATTAGGAACTTTAAGAACGAGGGAAGCAGGGTTTTATTTCCAATCATAGCCATACAATTGACTTAAAGAATCTAAGAAAATCAGATATGGACTTAGAAATGCATCAAAGCAAACACAATATCGTCAGAAAGGACCGAGAACATATACCTTCACTGCCTCCTATCCTAGGAGGAATAATGGTCTTTTTTTTCCATTTCAACAGCCACACTTCTCTCGCGAAGAGTCTGAGTCGCAAGTTGGTACGCGTTGCAAAGAGTATCGGCAAGCGACAGGTCTGCCGAGAAGGGACTAAAAAGTCTGCCCGTTTGTTTAATGTCACAAACCAAACTCTAGAGCCCGGCGTTGTCTTTTAAAAACAGGTTCCAATTCGAAATGCTGTGATGACCAGAGATGGGCAGTAACGCACTACATTTACTCCATTACAATGTTTTTGTGTACTTTTTTACTTTTGGAGTACATTTTTCACAAGTTACTTTCTACTTTCACTCAAGTAAATTTGAGGTGAAAAAAAAATACTTTTTACTGAATGTCAGCAATTCGTTACTCGTTACATTAACTTTTTTTAGCGACACCCGTTGAGAACTGTTGGCACATATGTTGGTGTCATCTCTCTCTCTCTCTCTCGCTCTCTCTCTCTCTCAGGCAGTGTATCGCTCTCTCTCGCTGTCTCTCTCTCTCGGCCTCTCTTTCTCTTGGTCTCTCTCTCAGCCTCCCTCTCTCTATTTTGGTCTCTCTCACGGTCTATCTCTCGGGCGTGCTCTCTTTCTCTCTCCCTCCCTCTTGGTCTCTCTCTCTCGGGCATTCTCGCTCTAATTTATTATTTATTTATTTTTACTGAAAGGTACTCAGTACTTTTGTTACTTAAGTAACTTTTTGTGGAGTACTTCTTAACTTTTACTTGAGTAACTATTTGGATGACTACTTTTTACTTTTACTTGAGTAATATTTTGCTAAGGTAACAATACTTTTACTCATTTTTATGGCTACTCTGCCCATATGTGGTGATGACCAAACTCACGAGCCGATGCCAGCCACATTTGCATACCAAGCTAGCAGGGTTGGGAAGGGCTTACTTTCGGATTACCGTTTAAAAACAAACCTGGATCATATGATTTCTAACAAATGATTTGCTATAACTTGCGACTGTAAAAATAAATACAAATGCATGATGTCATTATGAATATTTTAAGCTGTCCAAAGCTAATGTAATAGAAATTCAGGTTTACTTTTGGATTGCTTTGAAGAAAAAACATTTAATATAATACCAATTATATTAAGCAGCTGCGGTTTGTAGGAAATTATTGGTTAGAAAATATTTCAACTACATTTTGTAAAGGATAAGTCCAAAAATAACCTAAATTCTGAAGCCCATGAACTGCAAATGGACCTTCTCTTGTGATGAGCTGACAGTGTGTGAGTGTCACACATGAATTGTGGGGTCTTGCGATAGATGGGATAGATAGATAGAGGCAGACAGACATGGTGCAGCTTCTGTAACTATGTGGTCCGCAGCCCAATAGCCTTCCCGAGCATTTTGACCAAAAATAAACACAGACAACAAGAATACATGAAACGAGACAGAGGGTCGATGTAACCTACTTAGACACGGACACAGGCACATCAGCGAGGGAGACAGATGGATGATACAAAAGGAAATCCATAAACACAAAGACAGATAAAGCGAGATAGACAACAGACTGACTGGTGGAGGGACAGGGGAAAAGTGAGAGTAGGAGAAAAGAAGAGGTTTAAGGTGTGTTTCCATTGGCGTTTGTCACGCGCGGCGCGAACACTCGAAATATGCGCTCGTGCCAGCGGTGGTTCAGAGTTCAAGTTGACGCTCGTGACAAGCGGCCCGTCTAGGAAGGTTGACGTTAGATCGGATACCTCCTTTAAACACCATAGGTATCCGAACCAACTTCCCTGGGAAGGAAAGAACAGAGGCAGAGACTCGTGGAGCTGAAAGAATTTAATATCGACAACGGCGTTATTCATTCTTGACGAACAGAGAGGGGTAGAAAGGGCACCGTGCGAGGAAGTCGTCCTGCGTGGCTCCCGCTTATGGCCGCGCATGCCTGCGTCGAATGACATCGGCGTGGCTGCCGTGTCGCGCGGCAACTGGTCGCTGGACGCAAATTCTTGCATCAATGCCGCATCTCCTCCCATCCACTTACATGGTATTTTCTAATCCATAAGGAGGTTAAACCGCGACAAATGTAATTTGTCTGAGATTTGCCACATGATTATTCAACAAATCGTTTTTCACAATTAAACAATGAATTGAATTATAATGCATTTGTATGGGATCAATAGTTTAGGAATGCTTATACATTTGCTGGTTGTATATTTTGGGTTGAAAAACAGCCTCGACGGACGCAGGGATTAGGAGACGGAGGATTCGCATTCTGTGAGGCCTTGGTTTCTTGATCTCCGTCTGGCCCTTGTCGTGAAGCTTGTCGCTTTTGCTGGATGCCCCAGGGGGGAAATCTTAAAATACAATAATATGTTGTTGTAATTGTTCCAAGTGAATATTTTGGGCATTCAGGAAAATGATTCAACCCGTTTGTCAATTGTTTTACTCATCTGCAATTCCTCGAAAAATAATTGTTAGCCGCAGGCCCTAATAATTGCTGAAAGTTGGACATTACATTTGACAACTGTGTATATGAATGTCAATGACCATGCATTCCGTGTGAGTGGGAGGAGGTAGAGTGGACCATGGTTGTGTCGCCACATACACGACAGGCTATTGAAGCCTGCAGGCTATACAGCCATCTGCTCATAGCTGGCAACATATGGCCGAGCATGTGTCCAAAAGCTTGTCGCATAAGGTATAGGCTTTGGTTGTCATTTAATATGCTTTGCTTCTATGTATTTATTTATTTATTCACATATTTGTTTGTTTGTTTGAGACAAAGTGCAATGACATTGTATTATTATTATTATTATTATTATTGTTAATATTATTGTTTCTATTGTTACACATCATCCAATAGCACAGTTTTGTTATGCAGAGAGGTACCTCACAGATTCCTCAGCAGTTTTTACTCCCTCATTTAAAAGTACAAACTTTTGTTCATTGATAGAATGTGTACGACCTTAATCAGGTCTAAGTAGAACATGGCATCCACCAACCTTGAAGGGCAATTCCCATTTTTTGTATTTTCGCCACTAATGATGCTGCAGCACCTATGGCGTCTATGTTAACAACTCATGATTTGGGGCACGTCATTTGTGGTTTTTGCACACGCCGGTATTTGGTGTTTTTATTGAGAAAATTATTGCCTGACTACTTCCAATGAAATTATTATAATTGTATTTAAAATTGCTCCAAAGGATGGCCAAGGTTCACCAAAGTTCTCAAGGTGAGAAAATAGTATAATTAAATCCTTGGAATATGGAGGAAAAAAAATCAACCAGTGTTGTTTATATCTGTATTTTTTTAAGTTATTTTTTCCGGCGTCAGCGCCGTTTTTCCATCTTTATTGGATAGGATTAGTCGGAAACTGGGTTGAAGAGATCGGGGGGTAGACATTGCAGACAAGTCGACGAGCGTAGTCGAACTCGCGACACTGCGGACCCTGCGGTAGACACAGCGCCACCAACATGAATGGGGTCGCGTTAGGTGCGGTGTCCATAACCACCTATATCTGTATTTTGACACCGACTGTGTCTCTGTTAATTTCAAGATGGTTTTTGTGTCTTTGGTTGATGATTCTTTGAACATCTGGAAACATCTAAGCTTACCATGATACTTCCACCATCGACCACAGGGGAATTGAAACCATCTATATCATACACAGGCTGAAACGTTTATTTTAGTGTTTAGTTATTTCCACATGACACTTCGGTCAGAAAAGATTTGGTGGCCCAATGAATGCAGATAATGAAGGTACACCGCGATTATTACATCTGAAATATTTGTACCTCCAAAATTTAAAATGTACACATCCTTAATTGTTATATGACGATCTTTAAAGCCATCCCTACAGCACCATGTACCTATTCTTATAATTCATGTTCATTTATCTGTATTTATATGCCTGTGTGGATTTGTTTGTTTATTCATCTTTTATTCTTATTATTATTGTTATGAATATATTTATGTTATCATAGAATGAAACCGTGTTACTGCGTTTACATTCTATATTCTGAATTAGACTCTCATGACTTTGAATTAACATTATCTCATCAACACATTTGAATGTGAAGCACTTTAAAAAATGGAGTGATGAAATGAATGACAGACACTGTTTAAGTCCTGCGAATGTAAATATGTGTACACATATGTGGTGAACATTACATTTTTACTATGTGCAAAAAAACAACTTGCTTCTGTATGTAAACACAACACCTGTATAAACCGTTGTTTGCTGATCACAGTGATTAGCAAGTATAATTATTCCTGGAGTAACTCCTTGGTTTGAGGAGGTTTGTTTGGAGTATTGATGTATAACTGATTTTATATTTAAAAAATAATAATAATAGAAAACACTTAATAAAAATACGTTCACCTTAATGTCTGTGTCCTTTCTTTAAAGTTGTCACCATATTTCTCAGAGAGAGTAGAAATCATTTGCTGCACATTCAAAAAATTGTCTGGAAATGATTGACTTTGAGAGAACCAATCATGTCTCGAGTGAAGGAAAAGGACACATCCAGAAATGATATGTTGGCACTGAAAATAAAATTAATATTTAATGCAATATTTCACTATTTGACACAGAGCTAAGCCGAGTGGTGATCCGGGCCACAAATATAGAAGTCAATGAGTTGAACATTGGGATAAAAAACGTATGTGATAAAAGTATGGAATAAACAGTATACAAAAACAATGGACAATATTGGATGGATGCAAAGGTGGAGTTAGCAATGCTGTTGGTGTTTTCTGTGGTGTCAAAAATAAAAGTATAATCGATGCCTTGCCATGCAGGCAAGTGTGGGACAGCATCAATTCAAAGGAAGCGCATAATCATGATTTGATGAACAACCAGTAGAGGGCACTCGAGCGGCGCATTTTTGTAAAATCATAGCTGTGTGTCTGTGTGTGTGTGTGAGTGTGTGTGTGTGTGTGTGTGTGTGTGTGTGTGTGTGTGTGTGTGTCATTAAGTGAGAATCAATTATGACATCACAAAACGTTTAATCAAATGTATTAAATAACACTTAAAAATATGACTGGAATATTTTCAATTCCAAAAATGTTTAAGTCTTTGAAGCCCGTGCCGTTTTGTTTGTTTGCAGCCAAAGAGGCAATCAAGGGGAACAAATTGTGTTGTTCGAAACCACTAAATGGTCGACTCTGGTGATGATTACTGGGTACATTATACGATTGTAAATTGCATGTAGTTCCAATTGTTTTTAAAAAATTAAATGTAATTAAATTCAGGGTGGGTCATTGTGGTTCCAGGATATGTGTTGAACAGCTGCAGGCGGTTTGTTGGAAAGTATTTCATTATTTATTTCTTTTAAATGTTAAACCGAAAGGAATTCTCAATCCGGTAACTGCAATGGATTGCTTTTACAAAAAGCCTTTAAGAACCCTTTACACACGTGCTTCCGACACACAAACAATAATACACACTCGGAGACAGACAGACAGACAGACAGACAGACAGACACCAGAGATGGCAAAAGTACCCAGATTTCTTACTTGAGTAAGCGTAAAATACTTTAGTAAAAAAACAACTCGAGCAAGACTACAAAGTATTGATCCAAATATCTACTTGAGTAAAGAGTACAGGCTGAGAAATGTACTCAAAAAATATTTTTGAAAGTAAAAAGTATGGCTCTAAA
>OMKY01226992.1:0-11538 GCA_900302395.1 Bregmaceros cantori
TTGATTGCAATGTTGAATTTACCACATGTTGATATTTTAATACACAGTATTCTACTAACTCCTACAAATGTACTGACACACTTTGTATTGTTAAATTACAGAAGCTTCTTCGCCAACCACATGATGGACACAATATTGTAGCAATCAACCATAATTTTTGTCAAGAAGCGACTCGATTGAATTATCCAACAATGTTTTTGACAGTCTGTAGCGGTCAATGGCCGCGCTTCGCAGCCATTCGCCGCTTCCAGCCGGAGGCCGTTCGGGTCGGTAGCGGCGAATGGCTGCAGGTCGCTCAGTGATCCAATGCGGGTAGTAAACCCGACCCAGGGATGCGCCGCCGGTCGCAAGCTGATGTTGAAGCTATTTCCTTGTCCAGGGTTCCATTAATTATTATTATTGTCATCATTATTTTTTCCAAAGTTCCGCCATGTTTTCAGCCCTAGAGCTGAGGGTGAGCTCTAGGGCGGTCCTAACCAGACTAGCTTTCAAGGGCGTTTCCAAGTGAGTTTTCTCCCTAGCCCTTGACAAACTAACGATTGGGACACCACTCAATCTTCACTAGAACGTGCATCCCCAAGGGCGAGGGCCAAGACAAGGGCCAATCTTGCGTTTGGGACGGGGCCTAACTCGTCACCTCAGGATATGCAGTGGGCCCTCCACATGTATTCTGTGTGCATATGTACTTCCATCAAAAAAGTTCACCTTGGACCTACACTCTAGGTAGTGCATTGGCAGAGCATGGTCTGTTGATAAATTAGCTATTATTTTTTTACCACATTGCCTGGTCCTCGAATTTGAAAATTCAGTACCTCTGCCCTTCTCTAGTGTGTGTGTCTGTGTGTGGGTCTTATGAGAAGCTAGTCTACTCTAGTGTGTGTGTCTGTGTGTGGGTCTTATGAGAAGCTAGTCTACTCTAGTGTGTGTGTCTGTGTGTGGGTCTTATGAGAAGCTAGTCTACTCTAGTGTGTGTGTCTGTGTGTGGGTCTTATGAGAAGCTAGTCTACTCTAGTGTGTGTGTGAGTGAAGCTAACCTCGCCAGCATCAGTCAGAATAAAATAACGGCACACAACCAGATACCCTGGATGTCTGGAGGATGATGGTCATGTGATTCAAGGAAGTCATGTGATCCAGCACGAAGTTACTAGATCTGCACAGGTGGTGACTCGGCAGGTGTCGGTTTTCACCCAGAGACTAGTGTGTGTGTTTGGTTGCATGCACATAGGTGTGGATAAGTCAAGCTTGACCAGGCTGTCGTCATGGTTATGGAACTTGGATTTGAAAATAATTCATAACTACAACATCTGGTATTTGAGAGGATTCAGAGACTTGCTGGTAACATCAGGACAAAATCCTGGATGTATATACAAAAGTCTGTAGTGAATTTCCTTGAAATAATTTTGTGCTAAAGATTATTTCAAGGCAATATCAGATTGACAAAGAGAGAACTTTAATTACTGGCCAGAAAATCAATTTATGTAATGTCATTATTTTCAATCCTTTCAATTTGATTGACCCACGAAGTTTGACACCAAATCAATGAAGGGGGGTTGACCAATCACAGGTCTTAATAATTTAATTAATTTGTCATTCGGTCAAAAGCTTGAATACCCAGATTTTTTCTTTTTTGAGACAGCTCTTTATTCAGCCGTTGTTGTTATTTACATTGTCTTTTGTGGCTCTATCGAGCAAAGCATCAACACAAAACTGCGACAAATATGACTTGGAAACAAATCGCATAAATCGATGATTGCCGACTAATGTTAGAATCGACTTGTCACCAATTGATCGACTAATTGTTGACTTGCCGATTACAAAATTGGTCGGTAACAAATGTAAGCGATAATCACCAAGGAATTGAATCATTGTTATTTTCTGTAGTTTTGTGCTGATCCTACCTCATATCCTAAATTAATCATTTGGAAAATATGAAAATCACATTGAAAATCTATTAAAAATGTGAAATGTGAAGAATATTAAGAAAAGCATCATTATGGTATGAATTAATTTGAATGAGTTTCTGTCATAGTAATAGTATGTTACTCGATTGACTCAAATGACGTACATTTATTAAGTAGGAGCAAACATTGATTACATTTCAAGTTGACACAAATGATGCTCAGCGTAAATATTTAGCCGATTTTTTGTCAAGGAAAAAAGAATCCAACAGAATAGTCGACTAATCGTTTCACTAATCGACTGTTGAAATTATTGTTAGTTGCAGCCCTAGTAAAGGCGTACTTGCTAATTTTTGTCATTGTTTTAAACAGTCCTCTAAGGCTACGTCCACTCAGGAGGGAGAACAAAAACAATTTTCAAAGACATTTCAAAACGTAACGACCACACGGGAAGGAAATCCGCATTTCTCTTTGCTAAAGTGCAAAAGTTTTTTTGAAATGCGGCCTTCATAGAATAAGCCAGATAGATACTAAAGGGGATGGTGGGGGCATCTTCAAGATCGCAAATTACAGAGCTGCTTTAATTCATAACAAATGCTGCCTTAATTGATGGCATTTAAAACAACAACATAATAATAACTCATCTCATTGACATTGGCCCCCCATTCCTATTATTCCTACTTTCTTTTTTTTATTTAGTCACACAGCCTGGAAAAGATTATAAGTGCATTTGTATTGATTATTGCAGTCTTATTGTTAACAAATAGAATAAATATGTATATTTATTAGGGCTGCAACTAACTTAACTTCGATTAATCATCGATTAATCAGTCATTATAATTAAAAATGAATTGATTAATTGGTTAATTTTTAGTTCAAAATGAAAACAGTTTTTGAAATTATATTTATTAAAGCAATTTTTTGTTTTTTTCAAGTTGGAGCCTCCGAGATAATGCGGCAACCCCGCTGGTCCTTACGCGGTCACGCAGTTCTACACGCAGCGTTGGGAGGCATCTCGGACACACCAACTCGGTGTGAAGGAAATGCAGCATTGAAATATTACTAGTAGATACTAGACACTCATTTGACAAATATTTTAGGTAACTTGGATGGAACCTGAACGGAAATGTAGCGAACACAGCCTCGTCCCGTCCGGAATTCAGTCGATGGTCAGTTTCTTCAACAGCAGCCATGAAGACGCCATCTTTCCCTTTCGTCGGATTGCGTTAAGGTTCCATTTGGGGAAACGAAAGAAATGCTCCCCAGCCTTTAACGCAGCAAGTCGGCTTTCGGCAGCGCTTGCGCAATGGGGGGCGTGCAGGAATGTAAACAACTCCACGTGTATCCATGCAACTCCGCCTGACCGGAGGTGGTGCTACTGCTCACTCGGGCAGATTGTTGGAAGCGCGTGACATCACAATCTTGTTCCCGACATAACTGCCTTATTCTGTCTTTTTAAATGAACATTCTAATTATACTCAGACTAGAGCTGCACGATATTGTCGTTCGGACAATGGCAAATACAGTCAAATCGATTTTCCCATCACGTAGCGCATTTACGGTAGCGCCTCGTGTTTCCCCCTCGGACACGCCCCCCTTCTTCATACACACACACAAGTTCCTCCTCGCTGGAGAGGCGCGTCTCTGCAGGCTGCACTGATATAGTTTCCGAGAGAAATGGCACTTTAAATCTGTTGTGTGGAATTGGTTCGGCTTTGCAACTACTGGGTTACACCGTGCTGGAAATCGTGTTCCGGTGCTTCAGCGCAACAGTGTTGTTATGCTAGCGACTAAAGATGGCCGGGCCACTATGCCAAACTTTCCGCGGTTTGTCGCTACAAAATGGATGAAGATTACAGCGGTTTCCACATCGTGAGAGACACGCTTCCGGATTTAAGAACGCGTTGAATGCGCTCGTTGTGCAATACCCGCCACCGAGCCGGAAATATTTTAAACGATTTGCCACGTCTTAACATTACTCAAGACACCGCATTGCCTCGGGATGTGTCGGGATGGTCGGCAACGCCGATATATGGACCAGCCGAACAATGGAGCCGTACGAGTTTAACCCTGTATTTTGGTTCAGGGCATGGGACGTTCGAGGAGTTCGCTAGCGAGTAGCGAGTTAAAAGTTGCACTCACAATACACCTACAATGTTGCACTGCATTCATCTATTTTAAGAAGAAACACATGCTGATCTGTGATGTGAACTTATCCATTTATCTTTTAACGAATGCTTGTTTTTACATTTTGTACTATATATATATATCTGCACGTCTAAAAAAGAAGAATAGAAAACGGTGCCGCCTGCCGGCAATGTATGGTCATTGCAGCAAGCATCTTACAAACTAGAAACAAGCGTTTATATTTATATAAATATAAAAAAATAAATCGAAATCGAATCTAACATCGGAATTTAAATTTTTTTTTTTTAAAATGTCCAAAATCGTGCAGCTCTAACTCGGACAGCTCTTGCCTGTTGTCGCCATTTAAAAAAAAGTTATTCTTTGAACACAAGCACCATTTTTCATTTTTATTGACAGGCTTAGTGTGTCCTTATCACTAAGCCTTGCTGTCATCCCTCTTTATGGAGTGCAATTTGCCTCATCTTTGTACCGTCTTTGTTGTCACTCTTCATACCTGTTGTGTCTACGGTGTTGCTTTGCTTGTCGTGAAGGAGCAGGGTTTCACTGTGTGGGATTCGGTTTCTGAGATGTCACGCCGTGGCTTTTAGGTAATTGTGTCACGCACAAAGTCAGCGATAATGAGCCACAGTAAAATGTGTTCTGTGCTTGATATAGGTGTTAACCGTGCTTGTTACGTACAGCAAGGTTCACCCAATTCAAATCAGTACTTAAAACCCACCTGTTTAAACTGGCTTTTAATCTTGCAAAATTGCACGACCAGTTGCCACTTTTAAACTTGTCTTTTTAAACTGCACATGCTTCTCTCTCAACGTTACATCACTGTGAGCGTTTCTTAGTTATTTGATTTTCCGATGTTGCTTCTTGTTCTACTTACATTTTTATGTTTTTGGTCGCGTTGCTTTGTCCCCTGGATAACTTTGCAGAGTTGTTGGAAATGACAAAAGAAATGCTGTGAAGTGTTTACTTCACAGCAGTACAAATCTAGTCGTCAATGTTTGGTAGTTTTACACAGCAGTAGATATCTCGTCTTCAATGTTTGATGGTTTGTACTGAGCAGGAGATATCTAGTCTTCAATTGCTTGTATTGTGGGTTGTATTATTCCTGTCTTGTTTTCTGCTGTCTCGCGCTCCCCCCATTGCCTGCACTGTACAGCACTTTAGTCCATCCCTGGGGCTGGGAAAAAATGTGCTTTATAAATAAAGTTGATTAGATTTGATTCAATGACTGACGGTTTCACACAGCAGGACATATCTAGTCTTCACTTTGCTCGGCTGCTACGAAACAGAATATTTTTTTGAAAGACCTGCTGCCAATTTCTCAATATTGGATTTAATATTGTCAAGAAATTGAGATATTAATTATATTGTTTTGTTGCCAACCCTAATTTTAAGTAATAGTTTTGTGGTTTATGATAATTATCTGTTATTAAGTTATTGTTATTGATTTGATTGTTTAGAATGAACACCCAAACACACATGGGGAGAAAGGGAATTGGTGCTCTTGGTTATGTATGAAAGTACTTATATCACCTTGTGACATAAAATTCCATACCGCCGATTGGTTTCAAGTATTTACAAAGCCATGTGATCCTAATTAGGTCAATCAGCTGAGACAACACCTGTCCACCAATCCTGAGAGGACTTTTACTGTACACAATCTGCTGCTCTGTGGTTCGGCCAAGGTTACACATGCTATGCATCACCACTGATGGGGTGGCGCCCTACCATCGGCCTTCACAGCTGTGTGTCGGCGCCCACGTGACCGCGGCTGGAATGCTAAGGCTGGCTTCTGTCTCCTGCTCCCTGCATGTGGATCTGGGTTGAGCGTTCATCTCTCGGTCTCGGTGGCATTGCTGCTTGTCGGTGGTACCTGGGTAAATGCCTCAATCTTTGGACTGTGGCGGCTTCATGGAAGAGGAGAGAGCTCTGCCTTGTTCTCAGAGGAAAAGATGGGGTCTGGCCTTGAGTGCCCTCCGTCTCCGACACAGGGCACGATTAAGCAGGTAGACTCTGAAACAAGTGATGTGTAGCTTTTCCGTATACTTCACTGAGGATGACATTTTAGGCTGCAATGGTTTGACTAGCTTGTGATGTTTTTCACCCTGGACAACCAATTCTGACTGCATATATGTAGACATCTGTAGAGAGATAATGTCCCATTTTATGTCAGTAGTTTATTTTTTTTGTTTAATGGCCCATTCGAACATTTTTTTGCTTCACACAGGGTTAGCTGGAAGAAAGGTGAGACATGCAGCAAAGCTGTTGATGAGTTGAGAGGCGAACTGACGACTCTCTGCGGCTTTATGACATATGTGCGTTTTGGATTTGTTTGGACAATCTCAGAAACAGCCATGGCATGTGTAGGCACCATAGACTTTATATAAAGTAGACGCAGCGTGCATGACGTCATCCCATTGCTTTCATCAAAGTCGGGTTGAAGCCACCAACCGCGTGCTGCCATTGTTGAAAGTACCCCTATATCCGGGATAAGGAGAGATAGAGAGAGCTATACAGTATATGAGAAAGAAACACCCCACACGCGACTTCTTCCGGTGGTACTGTCCGCTAGGGGCGCCAACGACGAGTCAGAATGAATGGGATCCTATGGCAGCTGAAATAAAAAATATTAACGCCAATCTGATGCGTTTGTGAAATTATGACCCCCATCACACAATTAACCGATAATTATCCCGGCAATATACATTAAAAAATCAATTAGAAACGATCTTTAAATAGGTTAAAACGGGCTGCTAAGATTGGAATATTTGCATTGGAATTCCCATAGCCCTCAGATTTAGGAGACTAGGCTCCCCCCCCATACCAAACCAGAAGTAGGCACCGACATCAAAACGAACGCGGTGTCTAATTAACTCATTAACATAAACATTTGTGGCTCAGTTTTCATATGAGAAAATGGAAAAAAGTGGCACAGCGTGTAGCATGCAGCACACCGAGCTAACCCCTGAGTTGGCGCATCGCTCCTCAACCAGCTCTTCCCCTGTGATTATAACGGTCGCACTTCGTTGCTTGGCTGCCGGTTTGCCACGACTCCTAGTATAAATAGATATGTTACGTTGTACGAGTGCAGCACATTCCAGGAGCTAAGCGGAAAACTCATTGCGCCTCGATGTTAGTTTAGTTGGCTGCAGCTTGCCGGTGTGCCCACGAGGCAGTCAATGACTTGAAATGTGTGGAACTTCTTTTTTTTTCTTTTGGGCGCAGGTGCCGTTTTTCAGAAAGGGAGGGGGTGGTGGGGGCGACGTTTTGAAGGGTAGGGGTTTACTTAATTACACTTGCAATATAAAATGTAGCAAAGTATGTTATTTGAAAGATATCTTACTGGAGTGCAAGTAAAATGACACTTTTTAAAAAGTATTTTAAAAAGTAGAACGTTCACAAAAAAAACATCTTGAGTACTTTCCACTGGGGCTGTGCAAAAAATTGATTTGAAATCGAAATCTGATTATTTTGTTAAGAAGATTTTTGAAAAAGTGAAATATTTCCTTTTTAACGTTGATAATAATTATATTTTGTTTATTATTGCATTTTATTGCAAAAATGGACACCATTTGCAAAGTTTGAAATGAAACTTCTAGTTTTGATATATTTTGTCCTTTTTTTTTTTTTTTTTCGAAGAAATCGGAAACAAATTGAAAATCGAGATTTCCAAGACACAAATCAGGATTTTATTATTTGGCAAAATTGTACAGTTATACTTTCCACCTCTGCTAAGGACGCTATTTAAAATGCAGCCGTTATGGAAAACCATTGAGATGTAAAGACTTTACCTGCCAAAGTGCCGTTATAAGACAGTGATTAATTTGCCAGTGCCAGTATCTTCAGAAGTGAACACTATTAATAAAACAAATATGCCTGGGGTTGAGCTTTTTCGGATGTACATCTCTCTGCCTTATGCCAACAGTAATAACTTTCACAACAAGGCCGACTGACTGAATTGCTGTGTATTGTGGCTGTTGACAGTGCCTTTAGAAAAAAAAAATCATCTTTGCAGAAAAATGTCCAATACAAATGCCTCCTTGAACATATTACATTCATAAACTTTCTTCCTTTGTTTTCTCTGGAAACAGAAGGTGGGCGATAGGGCTGAAACGATTGGTCGATTAATCTGTGACTAATTTATTATTAAATTAATCAACAACTAATCTAATAATCGATAATCATCAAAGAATTGAATGGTTGTTATTGTCAGCAGTTTTGAGCTGATGTTCCCCCAATTTATCCACACCCCAATTTATTTGGTATTCAATCATAATTCAAGAAAATATGAAACATCAAATGGACATAGTGGATTAAAAAATACATGAATATAAAGAAAACCATGAAAATATTATACATATTATTAGTATAAATGACATGTAATATTAAGACCGCCCAAGGCGTGCACAAAGCCCCTGAAATCACTTCCCATCACATATACAGGACGTCATATACAGGACGTCTGCTAATCCCCGCTCTCTCTCATCCCCCTTTCACACTAACGCTGTCAATAAAAAGAAAATGTAGCTTGTGCCGGGAAAATAACTTGGACAAAAATAATACAATTTTTCGCCAAACTCAAGCTAGAAACAAGAATGGGACATGGGATGGCTTTGGGACCACTGCCATTGTAAAATGGCCATTTCCTCACAAATGAGCTACAGGCTATGGATATCTCATTAGTGCATGCGTTGATGGTTGTCTGTGCTCTCAAATGTATTTCTAGTTGGTATCTGTGGAGAAAACAGAGCG
Source organism: Bregmaceros cantori (assembly GCA_900302395.1). Classification (NCBI taxonomy): domain Eukaryota; kingdom Metazoa; phylum Chordata; class Actinopteri; order Gadiformes; family Bregmacerotidae; genus Bregmaceros; species Bregmaceros cantori. The sequence continues at coordinate 8,796 of OMKY01226992.1, forward strand.
GGAGGTGGTTAGGATGTGACATAAGGGAAATGGTGAGAGTGTAAGTAAGTGGGAAGATGCAGAGAGTTGAAGATGGGGGTTAATTTATGTATTACGTCGGCGTTGGCACATGTCAATACAATATGCATTGGGTCACCAGTGTGAGCCTCGAGCAAAGAGCATTATCCTTAGGGAATGAGGATGATGGAGAGAGATGGGGGGTGAGAGGTTTTTTTTTGTGTGTTATTTTTTTTCATCTTTTATTGACAGGCTTGTAAGAGTAGGCTCTTTCTTGCTATTTCTATAATATGGAGATAGTGAAACAGCAAAAAGGTTTGTAATATATTAACATTGCAAACTTTTAATGTTTCATAATCATAATTAATGGCAATAATCATTCCGATTTTAAAGGAAAAATTAATCAATGTAGCCAGTAAAAATGGCTGGGAGTAAATCTCACGACAGCTGCGTGCGTTGTGAGGCTAAGCCACAGGCACAAGAGTGTACAGGGCTGGATAAAGCGGTCTTAACCGACTAGAGTCAGCCCCGAGAGGGTGAGAGTTTTGAGGGATTGATGGTGGGAGACGGAGAGAGAGGAAGAGAGAGGTGGGGGAGAGAGAGAGGGAGATGCCTGTCTTTTGGCTGTGATGTTCTTGGAGAATGGTGTGTGCGCGTTGCTCCGGGGGAAGACCAGTATTCCATTACCAGGGACCACAACCAGCGACTTGAGTGAACAACAATGAGGCTCTGTGGACGCCGGACGTCACTGGGTATAAATGCGGAGAGAAAGCCATGAAGGAGGACATTATGCAGGCAGGGGGACTTGCCCGACTATTAAGTGGACTCTATATGATGTGGGAGCTCCCGGCCTATCCGTTGCTGTGAATGGGCTTCTAGCTTTTGCTATGTAAGTCTGGCTTTGTTTCGATACTTTGACGTGGATTAATTTTGTATTATTGTTTGTTTTGTCCTTACCGTATAAAGCACTTTGTGAGGCTGTGTATGAAATGCGCTATATCAGTCAATAAAGTTTGAGTTTGAATATCCTGCATGCTTTTAGTTAGCAACGATTGACGGTTAGCAACATGACTATTCAGTATTAATGAATGTGTTAATTTCAGGAAAAATACAAAAAGTTCTCGGTCTTCGTTTTCGTTCCTTGAAACGGTTCAAAGCCCTGATTAATTTACAGCTTTGTAATTTACAGCATGTTTGTAGTATTTATGTACGTCTGCATGGTGTGCCTGTGCTGCCCAGTGACTCACACGGTTAGGCAGAGCACTGCAAAGCACATGTATCCGCCACAATGGCACAGAGACTCTTGGGTTCGCCTCCCCCACCTTGCCACAAATCTGCGTCCGATTTTTTCACCCCATTTAAAAAAAGCATTCAAAAACACAACCTGGGTGCAAATATGTCACTTTACTCATTGCACCGTTTATAATATAAGTGAACTTATTCTCAAAGAAAGCTGGAGTACAGATTTTGCTGTACGCTGCCTCTCAGGCCACTGCGTTGATTTGTTGTTTGAGACCCGATTTTGCCAGTAATCTGCATTTTTAGTGATGCCCACCCATGTTCTGGAGACTATTACTAAAGAATGGAAACGTGTACAAACAAACATTTCTTTTTCAACGATAAACGAAAGTCTGAAGTTTCTTTTGGTATGTTTGTTGTTGACATGGAACCAAAACTCAATTTTCTAAAAAGAAAACCCTGGCAAAAAAGAACCCTGGCAGTGGGATGTTCTGAATGTCAGTGGGATGTTCTGATGTCCGATTAACTCAATGAGTTAATCGGACCTGACCTGTCTATACGACGAATTGATTATTATTATTTTTTTTCCATAATTGCTATTATTCATATTGATTATTCATATGCACTGTGTAAAATGTAATTGAATCGTAACGAATTGTGGTGAATTCTTGAGTATTGTACAGTCAGTGCAACTCAAACGAGTTCCATCTCGTTTCAACCGAGATGTACTCAGGATAAACACGCTGGTTTGAATACATCCTAAGCAGGGCTTGAAAACGGAATTATTTTTGAAACGTTCCGTTCCCAACGGTTCAGGCAGGTCTCTGTTTAACGTTTTCGTTCTCGGAACCGTTCCGCCACCAAAATATCGGTCCTGAACTGGTTCGGAACACAACAATTTGGTTCGTTCTTAAAGTTCCTCATATTGTGCAATATTAAGTTTAGATATAGTTTATACAAAATATATTTGGACTTTCAAACTTCTGTGTAACTATTAACATTCAAAGGGGGTTTAAACGCCTTTACATTCACTTCCTCGTCTGTCCACATGATGGAGCCCCAGATGCATGGGGCTTGATGACTGACAGTAAAATTTGGATGCATGCACAAACGGAAATAGTCTCCCAGACATAGGAAATGTTCAAATATACAGGGAACAGAAAAAAACGTTTTTAACCGGTTTTGTGGATTTCCGGAACATTTGAATACGTCTTTTTTCGTTTCCGTTTCTGCTCCTCGTAAAATTCCATAAATTTCCGTTCATTTCCGTTTTTCGTTTTCGTTCTTTGAACCGGTTCGGAGCCCTGGTATCATGTACGGTGAAGTATACCGTACGGTTAAGTGGTATATCTTACCACTTCACATCCTGCCTTCTGCTGGCGATTGATAGCATATCACCATGTATAAATAAATAATATAAGACTTTTAAATGGCCAATGCTATGCAAATATTGCGATTATACCACCATAATGTCTGTCGTCGCCAAGCCGTGACGTCACCGTGCATC
>OMKY01227011.1:0-15513 GCA_900302395.1 Bregmaceros cantori
CGCCGGCTCACCGCGGCCGGCCGGTGACCGTGACCGACTTTGCGGACGCGGAGGAAAAGCAGAGGAGAAATGAATGAACAGAGATACAGTGAGAGAGAGAGACCGAGAGAGAGAGAGAGACTAAGGGAGAGAGAGAGAGAGGAAAACGGGGTGATGGTTAGTGAAACCAGTGATGAGTGCATGCTGCTGTGCCCGAAATCATTCCCTATCCCCTACTCCCTACCCCCCATATAGTACACTCACTTATAGTGCACTCAACAGCAACGGCCAAGATTTCGGAAACTAGATTTGGCGCCGTCAAAATTATTCTCGTATATAATTATAAAAAAATAATTATCAAATTCAACAATCATCAGAAAAAATCAAAAGGACTTACATTTACACCGATTTTGCCGCCGTCGGTCGGTTGACTCCCGCCATGGCATTTTTTAAAAAAGGTTTAGGGAATTTTTAAAACGCCTGGCAATGTATTATGGGTTATATTGCTTAATCTAGGGTACATCCGATGCCCACTACTTTTTGCAGTGCATTGTGGGATACTTTAAGTGCACTGAATAGGGTACATGGAGAACTCGGACACCCCTGGCGTGCACCCCATAAAGTGCACTATATGGGGGATAGGGAGCGATTTCGGAACACAGCCATAGACTTTATACATAAGACGAACAAATCCTTGTTACGTTACTCATTCATTTTCAAGTTCCCCGGTCAAATCCATTTTGCGCTGCGATGATATAACGTGCCAAGTTTAGCTATAGGCTAAATAAGCAATTTCCCATGACCCGCTGGTCCATTGTCCATCAGGTAGAATGGGTCTTATATCCCAGCTGTGGAAGCGTCCTAGCATACTTGAAATACTTGGGGTTTGTTTTAAGCTCGAACGTTATAGGTTCAGCAAGGCTCCGCAGGGTTTGTTCATTAGCGAAGCCGAGACAGAGAGAAAGTGAGCTAGAGAGAACAAGAGAGGTGTAGACGAAAATATTATAGAGATTCGAGGAGAGAGGGAGAAACACAGGCACCAAAGAGAGAGAAGGGCAGAAAAAAAGAGACTTCCTCCCATTTGGCTCTCTGGCTGCCAATAACATTACAAGTGTTGTTGGGGGGGCGCACGGTGGGAGAGAGGTTAGAGAGCAGCGCCGCAGGTTCCTGTCACTATCCCTGTCTATAAGGAATGAAAAACGGCGCTTACGCCCAAAATATTAAACTCTTGTTAACTAGCGTGGATCTAATAGTAGCTTTTAAAAAAACAACCCACGCTCATGCAGAGATGGCAAGTACAAATACTTAAGTACTGTACTTAGGTATAATTTTTAAGTATCTTTACCTTTAGAAGTACTTTTTTCTGTGAGGACTTTTTACTTCTACTCAGTAGATTTTTAACGAAAATATCAGTACTTTTACTCCTTACTTTTCCCAAAACAGGGTCGTTACTTTTTTTTCTGCAACAACATGGTAGGACTATATCTATTACTACTTTGTAGTCTTACTCTAGTTGTCTTTTTTACAAATGTATTTTACTCTTACTCAAGTAAGAAATCCCAGTACTTTTGCCATCTCTGCGCTTACGATACGACGAAAACGTCCAGTTGTAGTTTTTCCTCTGTGGTGTGAGATAGACGGTAAAGGTAAGGTGGAGAGAATGACAGAGAGAGACAATGGGAGAAAGGAAGCGAGCTGAAGGAAACCCTGACCCCTCTAACACCAGATACTCAACCTTGCCTGCAACCTCGGCATCTCAGGAGAGCGCAAACCTCTGCCAAGGCCATGAGGTCAATGATCCTGAAAAGATCCACCATAAAATGACCTACGCCAGTAGTTAAAAAGGAATGACTCCTGTGCTGCCCAGTAGCTCAGTTGGTTAGGCAGAGCGCTGGAAAGCACACATATGCCTCAATGGCGCGGTGAGTCAGAGGTTCGAATCTCACCACCGACGTATTTCCTGCATGTCTGCCCCCCATCTTCACCTGTTTCCGCTAACCCTAATAAATAAAGCCTGAATGGGCTGGAAAAAACATTAAAATAAAAGAAGGAATGACTCCAGACCGAGAGGATTGGTAGTACAACAGACCTTTAGTGACACATGAAACAGTGCATGGACAGGGAACAGGAAATAGTGGGCGGGACCTGCCAACAGGAAGTAGTATGCCTGGTAAGTGCATAGAATCATCACTGATATACTGGCGCTTTCTATGCTGGCTCTCGGTCGGTCTGACATCCACACCCAGCACACACGTGGTTCCTGTGACTTGGTTCACGGAGGCGGGCACAAATTCTCCTTCGCTTTCTGCAATGTCTTCCCCCGATTCGTCTCGACCCACTTTCGAAACTAGCCCTTTCAATAAAATGGAAAACAGCACTTACGCACAAAAATAATTACCTATCTAACAAGAGGCCCATGAAGTAGGGTGTGCTGGGCTCTTCAGCACCCCCCCCTAGTGGACACCAGACACAACTACAACACTTTCATTCTGAGAACGCACTTTGTATTTTTCCCCTAGCTAGCTTAATCAATGTTTTGTCTAAAAAAAATTAAATGCACTTATTATGATTGAATACATGCGAGTGTTTCATTAAATATAAGCTAATTGCCTTGATTCTCAATTATTAGTCTCGTAAGCGTTTGTTTCTGTGCCGCTACAATAAGCACTATCTGGTATGGTGTTATGTCGCGCTTGTTGAATAGTTGAGGTGTGTTATAATAAACTGTTGTATTTAGATGCAGTAGCATAGCATACATCAACCAACTAAGAAAATAGTGAGAAAAACGTATTTTGGTCCTTTGGGCTGAGTTTGGTGACGTCCAGAGACGAGAAGTAATGCATTACATTTATTCCATTAACATTTTTTTGTGTTTTTACTTTTGGAGTACATTTTTTACAAGTTACTTTCTTCTTTTACTCGAGTAAATTTGAGGTGAAAAAAATACTTTGTACTGAGATGTCAGCAATTCACTACTCGTTACATTAACTTGGCCTTTAGCGACACCCGCTGGGAACTGTTTGTACATATGTTGGCGTCTCTCTCTCGCCCTCTTTCTCGGCCTTTCTCTCTCTCGGATGCTCTCTGTCTCTCTCGGTCTCTCTCTTTCTCTGGCTCTGTTTCTGTCTGGGTCTCTCTCTCTATCAGGTGATCTCGCCCTCTCTATCACCTAATTTCTTATTTTTACTGAAAGTTACTCAGTAACTTTTTAACTTTTATTTGAGTAACTATTTGGATGACTAATTTTTACTTTTACTTGAGTAATATTTTGCTGAGGTAACAATACTTTTACTTAAGTCATTTTTATGGCTGCTCTGCCCATATCTGTTGACGTCATACGATTACATACAGCACCCCCCACTTCATATGGCTTCCTGCGTTCCTGCCATCTAATGCTTTATACTAAATACAATAACATGTTGCATGCAATGTTCCTTTACCAAATGCCCACACATATGTCTGAAAGGTTTTGAGTAATTTTGTGAAGAATTATTTTAAAAATAAAATCCCAGACCTCTAAGTTGTTTTTTATTTTCAAAAATATCTGTTCCCAATTTAAGTAATTTTGCTCACAGACAAACAAATCAGCAAACACATGGCACCAAAAACCTAGTTTCCTTGGCGGAGGTAATAGTAATAAATAATAATGCTGAGAATCCCGTCACAATACTTTGTGAGTAATGTGCAACAGTAAACGCTGAACACCCTATGTCTTAGTGGAGTAATAATGTGAATGTGTAAGGTGTAAATATCTTGCCATATTGCGGTTCTACCTCTGCCTTGCTAACTGGCACAATACCAGCTGCTCCTAATTACTGCAGCTCCATCAATTAAGTTGATCCGCTAATCAGTGAAAACGGATTAAATAAATACATTTCAGTGTACAGACTCATACATTATAATCAGTAACATCATCCAAGTAAATGAAGGTATTACATTTAAGTACTTCAATAATAACTTTTAACTCTCAAACAGTCAAGTCAAGATGTTTTTGTATTTTGTTGAAAAATGTCGTGTGAAGCATGTGTTGTTCCCTTGATAACATTTTAAAATGTAGTTGTACGGGACTATAATTGCTGTTTTTGTAAAACCCAACCTTGTTTATCACTGCTGTGACCACAAACAAATGACCACAAACAAATGGATTTGACAAACATTTTTTATCAAGTCCAAATTGAAAAACACACCTCATACAAATAAATTAAAGCCCTTTTAAACTCCAACAGAGGAATAGAGAGAAGAATGGAAACTATTCAAAAGGTAGGTATTTTAGATTTTTTTTTGGGGCGCAGTGGTGATTATTTTTTGGGCGCAAGCACCGTTTTTCGTTCTTTATTGAGAGAGAGATAGTGAAAGGATTAAATCGGAAATTTTGATGAAGCGCGGGGTGGGGGGAGACATTGCAGAAAAGCCAGACAGGGGATTTGAACCTGCGGCACTGCTCGACCTATGGTCCCCCCTAGCATCAACCATTTTAACAAAAAAGTGCACTGATATTTGAAAGTCCACCAAATATTCTCCACAGATGATACCCGAATGGAGCAGCTTATAATGTAAAGAAGGGGGTGCCTGTCCTATCTAGGGAAAATGTTAGAATTTTCTACATTCTAATGTGTACCTTGACGGCTTTGGCTAAGTATGTGTTATCTGTGTCAGTTAATATGATTCAACACAGAGCGGCACGGTGGCACAGTGGTCAGCATTGCTGCCTCACAGCTAGAAGGTCCTGGGTTCGTATCCCATCCCGGACAGGTCCTTTCTGTGTGGAGTTTACATGTTCTCCCCGTGTCTGCGTGGGTTTCCTCCGGGCACTGTGGTTTCCCCCACCACCAAATAGTTAACCTGTTCCATTCAGTGCCCCTGGCCAAGGCACTGGCTCACAATGGAGTTGGCAAATGGCTGCACACCGCTCCTCAGGGATGGGTTAAATGCAGAGGAAGAATTTCAGTGTACATGTACGTATGTGTGATGAAATAAAGTATCTTATCTTAACTTATCCACAAAAAAAACACAGGCACACAACTCAACAACAAAGATTCCACCCCAACATGCAATGTGCCACACACACACACACACGCACACACACACACACACACAACCTATCAGCAGCCCTACACCCCCCACCCGCTTGCTTCCCGCCATAGCCAGAATAAGTGAGCTTGACCCATTTCGGTGTTTGAGCGCGTGGCAAGGAAACGGATTCCGTGCGGCGGGGAGCGCTGACACACAGGGATCAGGGACGCGTTACCCAGGCCCGGGCGCAGCTTTGTCACCGCACCTTCTCGCGCTAATTGACACACATGTCGCTCTGTCTCTCCCACGTGTGCAGGTACACACACAGCATACAAGCAGGTGTACACACACATGCACAAAGGCAGGTGTGTGTACGCCGTTGTTCCACTCAGACGCACTGTCACCTCCGTATTCCAGGGGGCTCGGTCACCGTCATCCGACGACCGAGGTCACCGGGGAGGGCGGGGCCTTGCAGGGTATACCTCAGACACCGGGCGCGAAGAAAAATGAGAAGTGGCGCCGCGCTGACAGTCCAATTCTTCAGTGCAGCCCATTAGGAGGCCGCACGGAATTTCTGCATGGCTAGCGCCGCGGCGGAGGTCCCGCCCATAAACAAACCGGATGCTCAGAGGTGGCGACGCACGTTATTGAGTGTCGCCACTGCGTTGCACATCCATCTTGCGTGTGTGTGTGTGCATGGCGGATGCAGGTGACCTCCGCGTAAACGGAAGACTTCTTCTTCTTCTTCTTCTTCTTCTGGTATACACTGCCCGTTGCCGTGCACGTCTTGCCGTGGATGGTTGTCTGATTCCAGTCATTTTTTTCTTTCAAGATAGCCATCTTTATTTCCCTGCTTCACCCTCTTCACTACAGGCTCGCACAATCATTCTCTCTCTATCTCTCTCTCTCTCACGTGCACTTCCCTCTCTCTCTGATCCTCTCAACATTTACCAGTCTTACAAGAGAGGCCTATCAAACGGGCTGAAGAACACAATCTGAAGGTCAAAACAGATCCAAAATGAATTGCGTGAAAATGTCTGCCAGATCGCTATCTTGCCTCTGTGCTATTATGACCTCTAAACAATCAGGGAACACGGTAAGAAAAATCACATTCACACGTCGAGTAGGACAGACTTATTTTTGATGTGGTACAGAGATAAAGCCACACTGAAATGGCCACCAGATAAAAATATAATTCAATGAGCACAAAATAAAATTTTAATTACAAGATGTGAATCCACCAAAAAAAGATCACCAACACCTTGGTGTTCTGAATTCTATTCCTAACTTTAGATAAGAACATGCAGGAAGCTCAATTTTTTGCGTAGTTGAAGGGGGAATCTTTCGAAGAAAGTATTAATTAGATGTATGATACTTATATACATGTATCTATATAACATGCCATGTAGCTACAGCCCTCAAAAATGAATTAGATATTATCAAAGTCATTTAAATTTCTGGCTGTTTGACTAAGACAAACTTGACGGCCCAAATACAATTCTTTGCTTCAGCTATAATCATGTACCATTCACGTCCCAACCTAATTAGTTTGTCACTTTAACACTAAATACAACTGTAAATACAACTCCAATAAAATATTGAAAAAAATAATATTATTGCTATTTTAACTAATTCCAGTGATTTGTACACACTACTCACATGTTTCATTTAAATTTCATTGCATTTTTTTTAACTCATGGACTCCAATGTCTAACATTCACAGTTCCATTATTGTTATCTGATTACATGTAAAACTAGAAGCACTCAGAGATGCGCCGCACCACTACGGCCCAAACCTGCGCCGTAGTGGTACAAAAAAAAATAGTACTTTTAGTGCTAGCAGTAAGTGTGGCAACCCTTTTTCAATGCAAGTGCTCTATGAGTAGCGAACATGCCAACTACGTTTCCAAGCGGCCCCTGCAACCCGAAACTCTCCAAAATGTCATCCCGATCCGTGCACAACTTTTTCAGTTATCCTGGGGACAGACAAACCAATGTGACCAAAAACATAACCTGCTTTGCCACGCAGGTAATTAAAGCCAATACCTAAATTTTTCAGCAACTGCGGAAATTTGCCCCCGAAAATGATACGGCATCACAATGAATTAGGCAAACACACAAACACATGCGTCCTTATCTTGTCCAACACTGGTGTTGTCCAGAGGCTTGCCCAGGGGCTGACCAAACCTTTCCCCCAAATCCCTGCTTACAATCCCAGTTGGTTTCTCTTTCTTCCTCTCAAAGCCGCCGCGATTTACTTCACGGGGCGGCTTAGAAAGTGTGGCTGAGCTGGGAGTTTCCGCCGGCTCTATCGGCAGGGAGCAGAGTGTCTCCTCCTCCACCTCCTCCATCCAACATTATCCCCCCACCGTTCCGCGGCCGCCCCCAGCCTCTCTCCGCCGTAAGCCCAATGCGGGAATTCTGACACAATGGAATTAGCTGCTGCAAGGGGGTGGAAGTGAACTGTCGACCTCGACTCGGCGGTGGACGACGCGGGGGCCAAGAAGTGCAATATGCCCTCAAAGCTGAACTCTTCGCCGCACAGTGGTAGGGAGACAATGGCGGTGGAAGTGTGGTTGATGAAGATAATAGCATAGTGTATATTTATCACTGACTGTTTAACCCTTTGAGTGCCAACGGCTTGCATAGAACAAATAAACAACCGTGCGCTGGCTCTGTGCCACGGTTGGTGAGGAAAATGCGGTGTTAAAGTTCATTGACTCTCAGTGTTATTACAACAACGGAGGGAGTTGAATATTTACTAGTGTTGGTGTTGGTGTAATTCGCCGTGTCAATTAGACTCTACAAAGCCCCGCCCAAAGCCCCGCCCACCACGTCCTCTCTCAAACTTTAAAGACCACCATTTTCATTGCATCATGACACATGTGGCACCCGACCCTTGGCGTGGACCAAGGTTCGGCTCGGACCCCAGGGGTTTGGGTCGCTGCAGCGCTGCTGACTCGCCGTGTTGCAGGCCCTCGCGGCCTTTGTCTGCTCAGATGCAGACGCCCGTCCCTTCTCGGACGTGCCGGCGGTGCTGTACAGTGTTAGCCAATGTTACCTCTTTTACTCAATTTCAAGTTAATTTTAAGAGGAGGTAAACACTATGGAAAGAGTTAATTTAACACCAAATCTGATAAGGACCAAATAGTGTTGATTTAACACTGCAAAATTGTGAGTTCGCTTCCCCACGTTGATATCAGTGGCGCAGTCGGTTGGACCACTTCATCCAGCTTAGCGTCACAACCGGCTTAGTGTCACACCGCTGCCGTGACAAAAACTCCCATCGCCGGCATAAGTATGCTGCGTACCCCCCGCCTCTGCCCCCTTACACTAAACCTGTTTCCCCACTCTTTCATCACTAACCCTATCAATAAAATATGCCAAAAAAAAGATAAATAAATAAACAAGCTATTGCCAAAAAAAGCAAAAAAGTAGAGATCTTATTTCAGTTACAGAGCGCGCCTCCAAGACCATAGTACAAGCAGTGCGGCGGGTTCTCATCCCGTCTTCTGCTTTTCTGCAATGGCTCTCCCCCCGACTCTTCATCCCAGTTTCTCAGCTAAACCTATCGCTGTCTCTTTCAAAAGAATAATGAAAACAAAAAATAACTTTAAAAAAAAGAGAAATATTTGTTGTTTGGGCGCCTCCCCGTGGCCGGTTTCCCCCACCACCAAAACATGTTCTAGTTTACCTGCTCCAGTCAGTGCCCCTGGCCAAGGTACTGGCTCGAAATCTGGAGTTGGCCCACCGCTCCTCAGGGATGGGTTAAATGTGGAGGAAGAATTTCACTGTACATGTATGTACTGTATGTGTGACGAAATAAATAATCTCTAGACAGGGAAGTCTGGAGCTCTCTGGTGGAGCTGTTGCCCCCACGACCCGACTACGGATAAGCAGTTGAAGATGGATTGTTTGCTGGAACTTTCTTCAGTTCAGTATTATAATGATTTATAGATACACAGACCAATTTCAAGGAAAACACCCCCTAAAATTCATACCTAAATATGTTACCTGATCTCTGCCGAATCGACATATACCTATCTGGACTCCTTGCACTCACTCTGGTGTGTGGCAGTACTTTGTCAGCACAGCTTAGCCCCACGGACCCAGGTGGTGAAGATAGAAGCAACTAATCACACCCGGATGTTCTATTTAATAATATTTAATATATATAATAATAATAATAATAATAATAATAATAATATATCTTCTTCTAAAGTTTTAAATCATATGAGGAATGTTTCAGATGTTCGGCGGTGTGATTTATAAACCTTTGAATTAAATTAGGTGAGGTTGTTAGTAATTTGTTCAAACAATAAAATTGACATACCAACATACAAAAAGTGTGTAATTTTGTTTTATACTTTGTACTTTATGATTTCAAAAATACTTTTGAGTACATTTTAGACCCTGTACTTTTTACTTTCAAAAATACGTTTTGAGTTCATTTCTCAGCCTGTACTTTTTACTTTACTCAAGAAGATATGGATCAGTACTATGTAGTCTTACTCAAGTTGTTTTTTTTACTAATGTATTTTAATCTTACTCAAGTAAGAAATCTGGGTAATTTTGTCATCTCTGGATGTTACATAACCTAAGTTGTGTTACACAAAATTAAATGCGGCAATTTGTATTTTATTTTTATTTTTACATCTTCACCCTCGTCTGGGTCCATGGGGGGATGTTTCTCTCTCATTTCTTGACCATCATTGATGAGATCCATTACTTTTCGAAGTTCATTTACACACATTGTTTGCAGGCAATACATCACTAACACAAAACCTTCTTAGCAGTTTGAGTACAGGAAAAGTGAGGCGTGATGTGCCCGGGTGACTCAGCACTTTGGCGCCCGAGTAAGTCAGCAACATTGAGGCAGCCGCCATGGACGGGCCATCCGGAGAATGTCAGAGTTGTCAAGGCCCGCTAATAAAAAAATGGACAAGTAATAAACTATCTTTACCGTCTTTCCCATATCTCTGTTAGGGTACACAGGAAATGCTCGCTTTTTACTTTCTGGGCAGAGTTTGAATCTGAGCTAGCAATCGTTTATTGGACAATTTTATCAAGTCGTTGATTGAAAATCTCAATCTCCTCTTTCCTCCAGTCCTCTGTTAAAGGAGTAACATCAACAACAAATAATGCAAACCAGTAGCTATTTCTTCAACTAGGCCGAGATTGAGTGAAAATTTCAATCTCCTCTTTTCTCCAGTCCTCCGTTAAAGGAGTTCTGTTAACCAATCAAAACAAATTAACATTAACAGCAACTAATCAAAAACTGTAGGTAATTTTTTCAACTAGGCCGAGATCGAGACTGATTGAAAGTCTTGATCTCCTTTTTCTTCTTTCTTCTGTCTTCTTTCCAGTCCTCCGTTAAAGGAGATCTGTAATCAATCCCAAATTACTGTCCTTAACTGGGCCAAGTTTGAAAGGTAGTTAGGTAAATAGCTGCTATATTCCATCCCTCCATCTAAATCTAAAAATGAAATCACTTTTGTGAAGCGCCTTGAGGCAGCTTCGGCTGGGATTTTGGCGCTATATAAAAACCTGTTGAGTTGAGTAACGTTGTGGATATTTAACTCCTTAAAAGCCAAAGGCAGCTGAAATTGCTTGATTTAGTTTGAAGCAAAACGTGTGAACACAACTTTTAAGAATATATTCCAACTTATGTGTTTGAACGCCTGTTTCTGTTTTTATTCTTCGTCCTGTTTACAAGTCAGCGGGACCGGGTGTGCGGACGGCTCGCCTTGTCCATGAACCGCCCAGCAGCTCCGCCCGGTGACGGATCGTCCGCAGAGGGCTCAGCTGCCGTTCATCAACACTCATCAGTCCGCCTCCTCTTAAGACAGCGTCCGATCCCAAAAGGATGCAGTCCCAAAATCTTGGTCAAGATGAGCTAGCCTGACTAAGCACGTCACACCATGATTCAGTACCTTTATGAAGTTTCCATGGATTACTGTACAAACTCTGGAGCTTGACTCAATCTGGCTGCTGTCTGTCCCGCTTGCAGCCTGACCCCCAGGAGCTTCCACCGGAACCTGATTCCGCCGCTGTGGACCTCGAGTTAGCCGATACTGAGATGAGTACCTCGTCCGAGGAACTGATGGATTACGTTTAGATAGGTGTTGTTACGGTGCACCCACGGCCCCCAAAGGGTCACTCATATTATTATTAAAACCAACTAATTATTATTTGTTGCATAAAATAAAGGGTTAGTAAACCCTCCCTTGTTTCTCCTCTCTGGGTCATTTCCTATTAGATGACCATAGGCTGTGACACATCCGCTTTTCATGTACTATGTATTAAGTTAAAGCCTTCTCATCATCTAAGAAATATCATGTTCCTAAGCTACCAAGTTCCTTTCTTGAATAACCGATGTTGGCAAGGCCTGCTGATTAAAAAATGGACAGCTAACTTCTGCAGGTCACCTCCGGTGCCTATATGTATGAATTTAAAGTCTGGTAGAAGGCAGCGGTACGTGGACAAAAAAACACACAAAACGCACACCCGTTCAAAATCCGACCACTAGATGTCGGTCTGTGACCATTTACACATCACGCCCCTTGCTTCATTAACCTTTTTGTATAAATAATGATGAAATACAGTCAAGATCCTACTTGAAGTTACTCACCACAGGTTCACATGGTCACATGTTCTTCTGGAGCAATATGCTGGCTGCTTCTACTAGTAATTCCAAAACGAATGAAAATGGATTGCGTTGCACTGATTATTAAATCATGCATTTGTGGGTCACAGATCCACACGAGAGCATTTTGGTGTGGAATAGCACACCGCAAGTCACCACCATCCTTTCTAAATAACCCTATAGGTGTGTGCTCCCACCGAATTTTTCAGACATGCTGAAAAATAGCCAAAAGCACGGCAAACTAAATGGCACCGGACGCAACGTTCAGAGTACAAAGTTAACCGGAAGTAGTCCCGAACTGGTCTATACACTGTATACTGCATGTTTAATAAACTGTCTCTTTCATATATCTGTTAGGATACTCAGGAAATGCTCTTACATTCCATTTTTGCTTTTGGGCAGAAGTTGAGTTTGCGTTAGCAATCGTTTCTGTGAGAATCGTCGTAACATGTCTATAAAATCAGGGCTATACACTCCAGGTGTTCAGCTCAATATATCCTGAAACCACCCTGAATGTCATAAATTAAAAACATTTGGAACACGTGAAGTTATTGGTGGAAATTATTTGATTAAAATGTAAGTAAGTAATGCAAAAGTAATCCTATGTTGGATTACTTGTGGATTACTCCAAATAATTTTAATAAAATCATACAGCAAATGATTTAATGAATGTTTGGTTGTTCTTAATTTATTTAATTCAGTATGAATTCTACTTATATTATGAGTTCAACCTTTGTAATGTATAGTCAATTATTTAGTAGAAATAAAACAATTCTCAAAAGTAATCCGAAAGCAACCCCTGCCAACCCTGTCTATAACAAACTCCTTAAAAGCCAAAGTGCCAGCTAAAATGCATATTTAATGGTGAACACCTGTTTGTGTATTGTCTCTTCATCCACACAATATTTTCCATGTACCACATATTCAATTAGAGCCTCCTCTTCATCTAGGAAATATAATGAGTGTCTGATCTGGCATGTTCCGTTCTCGAGTATCAAATCAATACAGAGGTAGGAATAGCGGAAAAAATAGACTAGAGAATACGGACGTGTAGTCGCACCATGGCACCGGAGGGCAGCGGCGCAGGAGTTTGTAACGTGAACCCGTTTGTAAGTCAGTGACTCCGTCTTGTCAGCAACACCTCGCTCGGCACGCCGTGTACCTGCGAAACAGAAAAAAAAAAAGTGCGGGCGGCAGTACGCCATGTAGGTCACGGACTCGCTAGCGCTAGTTAACTTGAAAAAGGAACATGTTCTTCTGCCTTCGCCCGCCGCATTAAGCATTCATCATCGTGATGTAATTTGTCATTTACCATGTCGTCATTATTCGTCCCGATACATCTTCACGGGGGAAAGAAACTGCAGTTACGAACGTAAGTCATTTTTATGTTGCGAGCACGGAAATGTTGGCTAGTCTGGGAAGAAGACTGGTGATTTCTCGACGTGTATGGTAGGCACACCTCATTAGCTGCTTTCTAAAACTTGTTAGCATCAGCCCCATTGGAGCATCACATACGCCATCGTTTGCTGCGCACACATAATCAGATTTATTTTCCCCAAAGCGCAGAGTGGAGGGGATGTGATGGCTTCGTGTGCGCCCCGGCGGCAGATCCTTCACGTTAACGCAAACAAACTTTTGAATGGAGGGAATGGATTTGTCCCAGATTCTGAGTGTTAATGCTCTAGGGTTTGATTAGGGTTTGATTTTGGAGGACACTTTTTGGCACTTTCAGGGTGGCTGAAGTCAGGATGTCTGAATTTTTGATGGCCAAAACTTCTGACCAGAGATGGCAAGTAACGAAGTACAAATACTTAAGTACAAATACTTAAGTACTGTAAAAGTATCTGTACTTTCAGAAGTACTTTTTCCTTGATTACTTTTTACTTGTAGTGAGTGATTTTTTATTTTTTTTTACAAAAATATCAGTACTTCTAGTCCTTACTTTAACCAAAACAGGCTCATTACTTTTTCTCTTTTTTTTGCGCATTGACAGGGTAGGATACAAGGTATAATATGATTTAGTAGGGGGCGCTGATGCACCGAGTACAGTCCCAGTTATTCAGTTAATGAGAGGTTTTCATTTAGTCCCGAGATATAAGCTAAATTAGGCTAGGTTGCTCGTCATTTAGTCAAACAATAACATTGACAAACTAACATTGAAAAAATGCATTTTACATACAATTTCATTTTTAGTACTTTGTACTTTATACTTTC
Organism: Bregmaceros cantori; assembly: GCA_900302395.1. Lineage (NCBI taxonomy): Eukaryota > Metazoa > Chordata > Actinopteri > Gadiformes > Bregmacerotidae > Bregmaceros > Bregmaceros cantori. The sequence continues at coordinate 13,853 of OMKY01227011.1, forward strand.
AAAAATACTTTTGAGTGCATTTTAGATCCTGTACGTTTTACTTTCAAAAATATTTTTGAGTACATTTCTCAGCCTGTACCTTTACTTTACTCAAGTAGATATTTGGATTAGTACTTTGTAGTCTTACTCCAGTTGTTTTTGTACTAATGCATTTTACTCTTACTCAAGTAAGAAATCTGGGCACTTTTGCCATCTCTGCTTCTGACTGGGTGGATGGATTTGACCCACAGCTACATTTGACCTTTTTTTAAGCTTTGTTGTCGGGGATTTGTTTTTTTTTTACATCTAAGTTCCTAGTACTAGTATATATTGGACTTCTGACTTTGTTACCATGTTAATTTTAAATGGAAACCGAACTGGCCAACGGCTCGTGCTGCCATCAGTTGTCCGTGGTATGAACCACATCATCCTGTGGTTTCCAGACCAATGTGCAGATAGAAGCCTCCGGAGGAGCGCACATTTGTCTAGCAATAACGGGCTTGCACACATGCATGCAAACAGGAGGATAACGGACAAGATTGTTGAGCAGACGAACAAGTGGAGCATGTTGTAACCATATATGGGCAGAGCAGCCATAAAAATTACTTATTTTTTACTAATAAAAGTAAAAGTATTGTTACCACAGCAAAATATTACTCAAATAAAAGTAAAAAGTAGTCATCCAAATAGTTACTCAAGTAAAAGTAAAAAATACTCCACAAAAAAGCAAAAGTACTGAGTAACTTTCAGTAAAAAAAGTGAATGAAAAAAATTCATCGCCCGAGAGAGAAAGCGCCCGAGAGAGAGAGTTCTGGAGAGAGGGAAAGACAGAGAGAGAGAGCGAAAGAGACTGTCAGAGAGGGAGAGAGAGATATGACAGCAACAGTGCCAACAGTTCCCAATGGGTGTCGCTAAAAGACAAGTTAATGTAACCAGTAGCGAATCGCTGACATCTCAGTAAAAAGTATTTTTTTCACCTCAAAATTACTCGAGTAAAAGTAGAAAGTAACTTGTGAAAAATGTAGTCCAAAAGTAAAAAAAGTACACAAAAAAAATGTAACAGAGTAAATGTAATGCATTACTGTTCATCTCTGGTGATGGCTCTACGTTTCAGCTTAAAAAAAGACCATGCTGCTCAGCATTTCAAGGAATGGAAGGGGACAATTGGTACTAAGGTACTTCAACAGTGTTTCTTCACCATTACGATGAAAGCACATATTGTTTCCCGCGTTTAGACAAAGAGATCACACGCTGAGGGTTGGCTTTATCAAGCTAGCAGCAAGCACCCGAGAAGGGCCTGCGTGCGGCTAATATGCTAATATGAGTCATTACGGTGCGGCAAGCGGCAAAAAAAAATGTATTCACGGACAAGCGTCCCCACTAATCTTTGGTGTGTCGTGTAAGCATTCCTTAAGGCTTCTGATTAAATGTGGATGTATATTTACCAATTAATGAGGTGTGTTTGCGTGTGCGTGTCTGTGTATAGGGGATCCACATGCAAGTAGTAGTGCCCTGATTACAATAAATCTCCATCACTGATGCCACCCTATCCTATCCCTTTGGCCTCACCAACATGTCTAGTGTGTAATTTGCCGTACGGAAATAGCTGTGATTAGTGACTATTCTAAATGATGTGTTCTCAATTCAAATGTGTTTAATAATGCAAAGCGGGGGAGTTGGGG
>OMKY01227019.1:0-10965 GCA_900302395.1 Bregmaceros cantori
ACATCCTATCTAATAACCAAAAAACTAAAAGCTAGTGCAAGATTAAGAGGAAAAAGTAACAAATAATGAAATAATTGTCATGGGCCGCTCGTCCACGAGCGGCACCCAGGCGCCGGGTTCGTTCGTGGACCGCACGGACACCAGTGCAACTCATCACAATCAGCGCCGGGGCGGCTCCGTGACTGGCCGCTCTCCCCTTCATAAGCGAGTAAGTGGGACGAGGAGACGACCTTATCCTCTCTCGGTGAGGACCGAGGGGGGCCGTTGTGGTTAACTATAGCCATATCTCTCTCTCTCTCTCTTTACAACTCTCTTGACCGGAGCCACTCTACTCTGCTGTAGGAAACTCCCTTTCCGTCTCTGCCTCCAGAACCGGCTCACCGTCCTCGGACCAGATCTCAGAGATGAGTACATGTTCTAAGACATTTTAGTATTGATCGAAGGCGGACTCTTCGTGTCTAAGACTCTTATTGCCTGTGTGCAATTACCTTATTTACCTTTGCATTCGCACAGTGTGTGCTTCAAATGTTTTGTGTTTGATTCCTGTGTTGCAGTAGACGGATGACGGCAAGGGTTGCCATACAGTCATCCAAACCTTTTTTGCATTCCTGACTGAGTCCTTATTTCTTACTTCTTTATTCTCGCTATACGAATCATAACACATACTTCATTATTATTAACGGGTGAACGATCCCCATTCTCTGTAGTAATGTTACACGCGGCCGTTTGTCTCTCATGTCTCTCATTCTTGCACTGAGCAAGAGAATCAGTTCCTTACCTGGTTAGTGCACGGGGTGGCCAATGAGATGTTTCCCAGAGTGATTGGTTAGGTCCAACAGCGTCAGGGACCGTGCATGTTTAACATGCCATCTGAAGAGTGCAAAACGCCACCAGTAAGTATGCCGTCACAGCGTTAGGGGTGGCCACTGCCGCCGTTGGCGTCAATCACAATAGCGCTACTCTACTAGCCTGGCGAGTCAGAAGCAACACGTTGTCCACCAATCGCACATCGCTAGACGCTATGCAACGTCTAGCGATGTGCGATGCGTGGACGATGCGCTGGTTCTGGAACACCAGGCTACTATTCTACAAGCACTTGCATTGAACCATTTGCAGAGCCAGTTGCCAGCACAACTCCTCAGCAGGTTAATTAACTGATGAGCAGAGATGGTCAGTAATGTTACAATATGTGTTGTATGTATGAGTGTGTGAGTGAGGCAGCGAGGGGGCGGAACGTTTGAAGCAACGGCACAGTTGCCAGCAGAGTGTTTTTGGTATGACGCCAGAGCTACCGAGTAATAGAGGCATGCATGTGATAACCAGCACACAGTGCGTGTATTCAATACAGCTATAATATAAAGACATCACTGAGTTTGTCCTGTAAGTCCTGTATGTCAGCCTACCATTCATCTTGAAACAAGTAACTCATTTTTTTTTTTACTTTTATATTTTTTCACAACTTACTTTCTATTTTTACTCCAGCAAATTTGAGGTAAAAATAATAATAATGAGATCACTCTGAATCTCTCTCTCTCGGGCGCTCTCTTTCGGGTGCCCTCTCTCTCTCTCGGGCGCTCTCTCTCAGTGTCTCTTTCTCTCTCTCTCTCTCTCTCTCTCTTGCTCTCGGGTGCACTCTCTCTCGGGTGCTCTCTCTCTCTCGGGCGCTCTCTTTTGGTCTCTCTCTCTCTCTCTCTCAGTCGCTCTCTCTCTCGGGCGCTCTCTCTCTGTCTCTCTCGGGTCCTTTCTCTCTCACGCTCTTATTTATGTATTTTTTTTTACTGAAAGTTACTCAGTACTTTAGCTACTTAAGTAATTTTGTTACTTTTACTTGAGTATCTATTTGAATGACTAATATTTTGCTGAGGTAACAATACAGCCAGGGTTTCGTTCCCCTTCCCAGTGGGTGTTTGTGTGAGCCACAAACACCCTTTTGTACCTAACAGCCTCCCATAGTTACATCATCAGACCGGCAAAATATTAGTCGTGGCTCAACATAGAGCATCGAGGACTGTTTGGATATGATGACGATCAAATTAAATAAATACTTATTATTTGTTTCATTTATTTAATTTCACAAAACAAATAAAAATGCTTAAAGATCAATTGCAGGCAATATTTGGATGGCTGTAGCTCAGGTGCTAGCACCTTTTCAGTGACTGGAAATTAAAGAAAACTAATAAGACATTTAACAAGTTTTTGATGGCATAACATTGTACCTGACACTGCCCCCTAATGGGTGTAGTGAATAACAACGCTCAAAGCAAACAGCGGGTATAAAGGTCCACTTACGGAAGCTAACTATGGACAGGGAATTTAAAATTGCAGCTGCGTTTGGTTTGGAACAGCGCATCACGTGCAGGATTGCAATTTTTCCTTCTTACTGATAAAGATCATGTGTTGCATAAACGTATACTTGTTTATTAACAAGTATAATAAACAAGTATTAATAAGACAGATAAAGGTTTTTTAAATAACTCGACAGTTTTGGCTGCGGGGCTGCAGCCTTCTTTATGGAGTTGGCGTCCTGTTGTCATGGTGACGCCATAGCTATATCACTATCTTGTGTGCGTGCTCTGGCCGACGTTCCCGCCAGCCCGACTCGGCCCACCCCCGCGTGGGGGCCATTGCAGGATCGAATCCCAGGCACGAGAGAGCGTGTGCGATCCCCCTGCTCTGTTGATGGAGTCCTTGTCACGCTTCCTAATCTCTATTGCTTCTGTTATCCATCGTTGATATCTGTTGCTCTCTGATGTGATGATTCTTGCATTGTTCCAGTCCATGACATGGTTATTCCTTTATTCCGAAATGGCACCACTGTTGAAATATTTAAAAACCTTTATCTGTCTTGAATAAGAAACAAGTAGATGCATTTATGTCAGACAGTGGCTGTGTCCGAAATCGCTCCCTATCCCCTACTCCCTATCCCCCATATAGTGCACTCAACAGCAACTGCCGAGATTTCGGACACTAGAGTCGGCGCCGTTGAAAATTATTATGAATTATAATTATAAAAAATATAATTATAAAATTCAAAAATCATCACAAAAAGTCAAAAGTACTTACATTTATACCTATTTGCCGTGGTCGGTCGCTATTTACTCCCGCCGCGGCCTTTTTTTTAAAGTTTAGGTCATTTTTAAAACACCTCGCAATGCATTGTGGGTTATATTGCTCCGTCTAGGGTACATCTGATGCTCACTACATTTCGCGGTGCATTGTGGGATACTTTCAGTGCACTATCTAGGGTACATGGAGAATTCGGACACCCCTACAAAATGGCGTGCACCCCATATAGTGCACTATATGGGGGTTAGGGGGCGATTTCGGACACAGCCAGTATGAACATAGTTAACCTATAATGTATTGCAACACGCTTGCAGTCCCACCGTTGTCGTTTTCAACCATTCTCAGCTGATCCCAATTAGGACTGCTCTTCAAGGAAAGGCATTAGCTAATGTGTAACTACACATCCCCAATGTCCAAATAGCAGTGGTGGAAAGTAACAAATTACATTTACTCACGTTACTGTAATTAATTACTTTTTATGAGTAATTTGATTAATCTTTGAGTCCCCTCACGTTACTGATTACAAAACATATTGGTGGATGGTGAAAATTTTTAAATTTGGGCATAAAGTTAAACTCCTGTGCAGCCTGGCGAGCCAGAACCAACGCATCGCCCAAGCATCGCACATCGCTAGACAGTGCTTTTTTTCCCCATTAAATCATTGAAAATAACTTTTACTCGTTTTACTCATTATATTTTAAATGTAAGTCATTTTGTACAGTTACCCAAGCATATTTTGAGATGGGTAATTTTACTTTTAGTCTGAGTACAACTTAAGCAAAGTAAAGATATTTTTACTCAATTACAATTTTTCAGTATTCTTTCTTCCTCTGACAAATAGACCAGGGGACAAGACTGTGTTTAGAGAATCCGTTACTACATCCAGGGTGTGAGAGGGTACTTGGTTGGATTACTTTTAACTCGGTTGGTGGAGCGGCATCCCAAGGTACTTTGAAGACCAAAAAGTTGATGGTTCAAATCCCCACAGGGCCAACGTGTCCTAGGGCAAGACTCCAAATTGCTCCCAGTGGGATGTGGTGGAGCACCTGTCAGGACAGTCGCTGCCTTTGGTGTATGAATGTCTAGATAATTTCTCGTTTGGGATTACTAGAGCATTCAAAATCCAAAAAAATAAATGTGAATTAAATAATTTTAACTAATGATTTGCTATGGGCTGCAGGTGTTCAACTCATAACAAAACACCCTTAATTATATATATATATATATATATATATATATATATTAAAAACTAGAAGCACTCAGAGATTGCAAACCTGCGCCACAGTGGTGCAAAAAAATTGTACTTTTAGTGCTAGCAGTATGTGTGGCAAACCATTATCAATGCAAGTGCTCCTAGAGTAGTAGCCTGGCGATCCAGAACCAACGCATCGTCCACGCATCGTCCGGGCTCAGGGTGATTTTCCATTGGAGTTTGTTGCCGCTTGTCATGGACGGCGAAAATCCTGAAAATCCGACATAAGTGGATGGGAAGAGATGCGGCATTGAGGCGCGGCGCAAGAATTTGCGACAAGTTGCCGCGTGACGCGGCGGCCACGTCGATGTGGACGCGGGAGTTGAAAAAGTTGAAGTGTGTCTGTGTGAAGCAGAGATGTGACCAAGTCCCTCTTTCAAGTCTCAAGTCCTTGTTGGGCAAGTCAAGTCCCAAATCAACTCCAAGTCAAGTCATCATTAACATGCTGCCATTTTAGCCCCAGAATCTGATTTTAATAAAGTCAAAAGCAAACAATAGTTTGGCTTTTATAATAGCATCGTTTGATTTTTTTGCTACTTTATTAAAATCGGATTCTGGAGCTAAAATTACAGCATGTTAATGATAACTTGATTTGGAGTTGACTTGGGACTTGACTTGCCCAAGAAGGACTTGAGACTTGAAAGAGGGACTTGTCTCATCTCTGGTGTGAAATGTGACGAGTGACGCCAACCTTCCTAGACATGCCTTGCTTGTTGTCACAAGCGTCAACTCAAATTGAAACACCACTGGGGTGGGACGAGCATATATTTCGAGTATGCGCACCGCCCATGACAAGTGTCACCGACCTCCAATGGAAAGGCACTGTAAGAATGTGAGAACTCCCCCTGTTTGTGTTTACTTTCTCCTCCTGTAATGTTGTGTTTCTATACATATGATGCTGCCAGAGACACGATTGATGAATGGACAGGCCTGCTTCCCCCATGCGGTGCCTTGGACCCGTGTTGGCCTCGGCACATAACAACAACAGCTAGGGCCATGATGGGAGGCTCATATCATTCTATTTTTTATTTTTTGCAGGGCAGTAGCAGGGCAAGAGCGATATGGAGCGGTGCAGGGAGGGCGGGCCAGTGGCCATGCTCGGTTAGCCTCAGATGGGACGACTAGTGCCTAGTGTTGGCAAATTTGCTTACTTAGTAGAAAAGCTGTTTGATGGCTTCGGCAAAGCTCTGGGGATTCATAGTTTTAATCCCAGGTGGCAGATTGGTCCATAGTTTTGGGTCGGCGGAGGAGAGCGAGTTCTGTGCGAAGGAGTTTTTTTTATTTGGTAAAGAGCAGTTGATCAGAAGAGCAGAATGATGAACTTGTAACTGTAAGAGATTCATTTTTTAAAATTACCTCCGCATCTCTGTCTCTATGCGTGTCTGTATGTGTGTTATGCGTGCAAAGCTGTGCATATATCTGTGGGTGTGCTCCTGTGTGACTGTGCACGTGTGTGTTTGTGGGGACACCAAGTCACTGGCAGTGGATCAAGAGGAACAGCGAATGGCGGAACACTGCCAAGACACCTGGTGCTGTGTCACATGACCGGACAGCCATCAGACTGTGTGTTTGTGTGTGTGTGTTTGTGTTGTTCTGTGTGTCTTGCTTTGATGTTGGCAAGCCACACATGGAAAGTATAGAAGCTTACAGGAGAGCCAGGGATCAACCCCTAATTTAGCCAACGCAGACACATTACTGAGACACTTGAGTTTCTTGTATAGTTAGCTTATACATTTCCACTATGGGCTTCAGGACGCTAATGGACGGTGCAGTGTGCCAATTTTAAAATTTCCATTACCATAAAAACGTTACCTTTTTGGTAATCCCTCTGGATGAGGTAATCCTTCTGGATAGGGTGGATTGCCCTAATGTGGGCCATTTCTTGCAGCTTCCTAATGTGGGACAGTCAAACGTGGTGAAATGTAGTGTTGAAGAGTTGAACTTATGTTAGACACATTACCATACTTTGCTTTTACCACACATTCATTAGTTTAGGTAGAAGCCAGAGCCTCTGGAGCGTGGGTGTCCCACATTAGGCAGTGGCTCTGCCTAGGCCAGGGCAATCCACCCTACCTAGTACCTTCATTGTATGGGAGGAGTTAAAACACGGTGAACTGGTGATTGGTCAAGCAGAATCGTCATAGCAGTGCAATGCACATGTTAAAAAAACACAAATGTGAGACACCTGTTGCCTTGTCATCCCATGAACAGAGCCGAGCGACGTGACAAGAGAACATGTCACATCATACACAACAGTTTTTCCATCTTGGTGGTGGAGCAAGGGGGGTGGTGGGTAGCAAAACAAAGCAGTACATGGTTTAGGAGCGGATAGAATTTATAGGGCGCGCCAAAGCTGTCCAGCCAATGGCTAGGGAAGAGAATTAATCAGCTGAGGGGATGCACCTGGATCAATTAGGAATGAATGAAGGGGAGGGCAGCAAGCTTCATGGCCTGCCAGAAATTATGTTAGTAAATGAATGGATTACATTCCACCAATTTTAGATGACTTTTAAATAGTACTATAATAAATCCAGTCAGCAATGTCTAATTTATTCAATTCAGAATTTCTGTAAATGTTACATGAAGTGGGTGTGGTTTCCTGTCCGAGGGGTTCTGGTGCAACTATATTTACAAGTTACAAGCATGCCTTTTTAAATGTATTTATTTAAGGAATAAACGTTCATGCATTCCATGCAAAAGTACCTGTTATGAATCCCTCAGAGGAAGTTTAATTTTCGAACCCAAGCAGGACTAGGAAAAGAGTTGGGTTCCACTGGGGCAACCCGTATATTTACATTCAAAATATGCAATTGTACAGAGTGTATGAAAATAACAAACAAAGTCCGAGAGTCCCTAAGAAGCTGGTGTTTTCGGACAGAGGAGGCAGTTCATGTAAGAGATCCAATACACTTATCTTCGGGATCCAGTTGCTGATGACAGACCCAGTTTTGGATCTGCCGGAGAGGAGAGGTCTGGGAATAGACGAAGGAGGAATTAAACCACAGCAGTGGGAACCCTCGACTAATCTAGATAAAGATCGAGTATAGAGGTTTGCAGGGAGAGTAAAGCACAGAGGAAAGATTGTAATTAACTATACTCTTCTCAGAATCATAAACACAAGAAGAAGGGAAGACTATAACATGCCCCTCCAAGTAAAACACACCTGAGAAGGGATTATGTCGCCGCGAGGTCCGGGTGCCCACGCCGTCCTTATAAGGGGAGCGGGAGCCAATCCGCGTGCCGCTCCGCAGATCAGGCGCAGCCGGTGATGGCGTGCGGTCCGCGGACGATGTGCGCCGGGATGTGCCGTCCGCGGACGACCGGTGCATAACAGTACCAGTAATGTAGATTCCATATTTTAAAATCTAGTTACCATTTTTTGTAACATGTAAACCATTTGACAAATATTTTAGGTAACTTGAACGGAACCTGAAAGGACATCTAGCGAACACACTGTCTGGAACACAGGTCACTGTCTGGAATGCAGTCGATGGCAGGTCTTCTCGTCCAACGGCAGCCATGAAGACGGCGTCTTTTCGTCTCATCGGATTGCGGTAAGGTTTAATTTGGGGAAACGAAAGAAATGTAACTTGCGCAATGCGCGATGATGCTCCACAGCCTTTAACGCAGCGATTCCCAGGCATGTCGGCCCTCGGCAGCGCTTGCGCACCGTGCGCGTGCAGGAATGTAAACAACTCCACGTGCAACTCTGCCTGAAACAAGGAGGTGCTACTCTATTCGTGGAAGCAGGCTGCCACGAGTGATGTTCCCAATAGTGCACTCAACTGCAATGGCCGAGATTTTGGACACTAGAGTTGGCGCCGTCAAAATGAATTATAAAATATATTTATTAAAAATATAATAGTAAAATTCAACAATCATCACAAAAAGTCAAAAGTACCTACATGTATAACTATTTACTGTGCTCAGTCGCTATTTACTCCCGCCGTGCCATGTTTTTGAAGTTTAGGTCATTTTTAAAATGTCTCGCAATGCATTATGGGTTATATTGCTTCGTCTAGGGTACATCCGATGCTCACTACTTTTTGCGGTGCATTGTGGGATACTTTGAGCGCACTATCTAGGGTACATGGAGAATTCGGACACCCCTACAAAATGGTGTGCGCCCCATATAGTGCACTATATGGGGCATAGGGAGTGATTTCGGACACAGCCATTGTCAACAGTGGTTGGCTTTAAAGATCATTCAGATCTATTCACCACAAAAGAAGTTATGGCTTGTCTAAGGTGGTGAAAACACCGTTGAAATAAGTGACTGTAGCCATTCTAAGTGCCTCCCAGTCGGCTAGGAATTTCAAAAAACATCGCCCTTTCAAGATACGGTGTTTGCGGCTCCCCCGGCTGCTCGGCAGCTAAGGGACCGATTGCCAGCCATGGATAAACTGTGTCTGGAGCTTTTGAGTGGAGGCTGAAGTAAGTGATTTTTAAGAACATTTTAAAAAAATACTTATCATTGGTCTTTCGGGACATATTATACACCTTTGGATGCGTAAAGAGTTGAAGCAAACAGTTATTGACTCGTTGTTTGGATTCGGTGCATTACCGCGCGCCGCCAGCAGGGTAAAGTCGAAAACATTGAAGGACTTTTTTTTTTTTTCAAAAGTTACTAAGTGGATTTAAACCAAATCCACCCAAGTAGTAGCCAACACATCCATGAACATACTGAATTTTTTGAGAATGTTAGAAGAATGTTTAGTTAGTAAAAATATCTCTTGGGGACACTTTTTTTTGGAAGTTTGAGGGGGTTATTGCATTCACAACAAATGACAAAAAAAAATCTCAAAAATATTTCAACTGTCTAGGGTGGTACCTAAGGTGGTTTGAAAAAAAGGAGCCAAAATGTGTATAGCAATGACTGTCTTTTATAGGGTAGATCCATGGTTATTTATGTTGAGGTCACAAACGGAGGAAAAACATGCTAGGTCTCTAAGGGTTAAGCTTAGTTGTAGCGACATCGAATGTCACTAGCAAGTCTAGCCGCAAGCCGAGATAGGTTCGCTCTCTCTGAGAGGCAACGACAGATGAAAAGAGAGATTGGAAAAGATCAAGTCTTGTCTGGTGTGACCTTGTCTATTTGAACTCAATTAGTGCTACCATTTGGTGTGTGTGTGTGTGTGTGTGTGTGAAAGAGTGAGAGAAGGGAAAGGGAAGGGGCGGGAGGGAGAGGTGGATGATGACAACGTGGAGAGACGAAGAGTGAGAGAGAAAGAAGGATAACAGAATGTGTATATCTATATGCGTGCATGTGTGTGAGAGTGAGAGAGAGGGAATGCACATGAAATGTGTGAGCGTATGTATGTGCAAGATTGTGTATGTGTGTGAGTAGATATGTGTGTGTGTGTGTGTGTGTGTGTGTGTCGTTGATAGCTTGAGAAAGAGAGGTCGTGGGGGAGGCAGAGAGACGGAGGGAGAGTGTGTAAGAGCGAGAGAGAGGGCGGGGACAAAGGGGTGGAGGGGAAATGTGTGAGAGAGGGAGGGAGAGTGTGAGAGAAAGAGGGAAGAAGAGAGAGGAGTGGAGGGAGACTTGGAGAGACAGAGAGATAGAGAGGAGTGAGAAAAACAGAAAAAAGCTGGAGTGTGTGCGTGCTGTTTCTGAGAGAGAGAGAGAGCGCGTGAGCAAGAGAGAGAAAGAGTGAGAAAGATGAATGTGTGTCTGTGTGCAAGCTAGTTTGTGCGTGTGCGTGTGTGTGCATAAACACGTTTGTGTGTATGTGTTTGCATGCATGCGAGTGGCTGTGCTATTTTTTAAGCAGATGGGAAAAGCACTGTTGTCCATACTGGCTATTAATCAGGCTTACAAATTATTAGCATCACGATGGACGACACGTTTCTCACAGACAGACACACACATACGCACACGGGAGCAGGTCGATATGTCACATCGCGAAGGCGTCCGCAACACAGCGGATGCTGCATCCGTAGGGAGTGGAGAATGCGTTCGTAGGGAGCGGAGAATGCGTCCGTAGGGAGTGGAGAATGCGTCCGCAGAAAACAGCGTTATTTTTGCCCACGATGATTTTAGAAAACAGCGTTATTTTTGCCGACGATGATTTTTTGCCGACGATGAGTCACATATGAAGCGGCCCTATGATGCGGCCCTGTGATGTGTATTATTGTAATGTAAATAAAATACAGAAACTAGATGCGTGAGGAGTTTCATTATATTTATGGAAAGCATATTTGTTTATATTATTATTATTATTATTATTATTATTATTATTATTATTATTATTATTATTATTATTATGTCCCGGAACACTGGGGGGTCAAAATGTTATTATTATTATTAAGCGAGAGAGATTTGGTAAAAGACACAGAGATAGATAGAGAGAGAAAGAGAGAGCGTTATTTTTCCCGAAGCTTATGAGTCACATACGAGGCGGACCTGTGATGTGTTCGCAACAGCGACATGTCAAGTGAATCCGTTTCGTTGGGTTCTAATGTTCTAATTCATAAACATATGCTATTATTATATATTATTATGAAACAACTCTTTCAACCTCCGACCAAGGCCATGAATGCTAAAGGGGATTTAGCTAAAAGGAAATGATTTTAATGGATCAATCTGAATGATCTGTCCATAACTTGAATATTTTTGTGACAAATCCTTTAAAAACAATATTAGG
>OMKY01227042.1:0-12131 GCA_900302395.1 Bregmaceros cantori
GATAACATGTATAATATGAGTCAGTAGGGGGCGCTGATGCACCGAGTACAGTCCCAGTTATTAAGTTAATAAGTGGGTTTCATTTTGTCCCGAGATATAAGATAAATTAGGCTAGGTTGTTAGTCATTTATTCAAACATTAACATTGACAAACTAACATTGAATGTGTATTTTCCATGCACATTTATTTTTAGTACTTTTTACTTTATACTTTCAAAAAATATGTTTGAGTACTTTTTAGAGCATGTACTTTCAAAAATACTTTTTGAGTTCATTGCTCAGCCTGTACTTTTTACTTTACTTGAGTAGATATTTGGATCAGTACTTTGTAGTCTTACTCGAGTTGTTTTTTTTCTAATGTATTTTACTCATACTTAAGTAAGAGATCCCGGTAATTTTGCCATCTCTGATTAATTAATTCATTAATTTGGATGACAATTTTGATGACATTGGTCTTAAACGCCAAGTGATATACAGTGACATAGTTGATTCAAATTAAGGAATTTTACATCATTGAAATAAATTAACATAAATGTTCTTTTTTTTCTCTTTAACCCTCACTATCCGAGCGTCACATATGGGCGAGCCACGGTCTTCCATTTTTTCAGAATATTTGAAAAATGTGTGGGCCAGCTACAATACCTTCTTTGGCCACAGGCCGGCGCTCACGGCATTCGCTTCAACATACTTAAATTTCATTCCGATCCAATTACCACAAAATAAGTTATGGGTGTTCTAAGGCGGTGAAAACACAGTTGAAATTAGTGACTGTAGCCGTTTTACATAATACATAAAGATGTTTAATTCTCTTTATTTTTTATCATCCCCAAATAAAAGTATGATGAACTTAGCTTAGATTCATATAAAAAGTTCAAAATATCCACCAGAAGCCCTGGTTCCATACATTTTGCAATTATCTCTTGGGGACACTTTTCTTTTTTGGAAGTTTGAGGGGGTTATTGCACTCACAACAAATGACAAACAAATCACAAAAATATTTCAACTGTCTAGGGTGGTAGCTAAAAAGGAGCCAAAATGTGTATAGCAATGAATCTTTTATAGGGTAGATCCATGGTTATTTATGGTGAGGTCACAAACGGAGGAAAGGTCTCTTAGGGTTAAGGTTGTTTTTTTTTTTGTTTTTTTTTGCAAAAGCGCCATTTCCCATTTTTTATTGGCTAGGGTTAGTGTGAAAGTGGGACGAGAGAGAGACCCGGGGGACATTGCTGAAAATGTCAGCAAGGGGAGGAGAACTCCCAACGCTGCCCTTACCTGTTAACTAAGTCATGACACATTCACGCACCAATGAAAGGCGCTCAACCACAAGCCATTGGAAGCAATTTGGTGTCGTGCCCGAGGACGCTCGAATGGAGACTGTTCTTCAACCCTCTGGTCGTTTGAACGGCCACTCTCAGAACTGAGCTACAGCCAAATATTATATCCCTGAAAGCTAGAAGGTCCTGGTGTTACAAGTGGCGCTTCGGCGCCACTTCAATTGCCTGGGATTGACGGTAGAGGGCGCTAAGCCCGTAAGCCGCTGGGCGCCACTCTCAGGCAGCAGACGTCGTTCAGTTCAGCCTGCTGGCATTGATCTGCATTGATCACTCGTTAATATCCTATGGTTTAGTTACTCTGCCTCGCAAACCATGCGGTTATGGTTTTCTGTTTGTGCGTTGCTTCTCTGGCAGCTACCGTGACTTGCGACTCAAACACTCGATAGTCTCTTCCCCAATACTTTATTGGAGAAGGGCCGGCTACCAATGATTATAACACTCAACGAGTTGTGGCCGTCTCGAGCCACTAATACTCGTATGAATTCCATCTGTGTGTATGAGGCTAGCTGGTTCGCACGGAGTCCCTTCTACGGTCAGTCTGCCTAGTATCTCTGCCGTATTGTGAGAGTTCCACAACACTCTCCTTGGGCTTAATGCCCAGTTGACATTGTATCCAGTTCCACCAAGAACGCACCTTTTAACATGCATCCACACATCCAAACTTCCATATTGCATGTTGTATTGGTAGTTATTTTGAACTACCACCAGGTATCATAACACCTGAGTTTGAATCCCAAACTGGTCACGTCCTTTCTGTCTGGAGTTCACGACCACCAAAAACATGTTCTAGTTAACCTGCTCCAGTCAGTGCCCCTGACCAAGGTACTGGCTCACAATCTGGAGTAGGCCCCCGCAAAAATAAAGTATGTTATCTTTAGCAGTCGGCACCGACTCAGAGATGTACACGCGTCCCAAACTCAGGAGTCCAAGTCGAGTCCGAGTCTTTAGGGCTCGAGGCCGAGTTGAGTCAGAGTCTTTAGGGCTCGAGTCTAAGTCGAGTATTGAGTCATTTTTCCATGATGGTGGAATAGCAGCAGTAGTTTCGAGGCTTGCTGTGCCTGTTGCTGGAGAACCTGCGCTGGTCGCCACCATGTCGGTAGGTGAGCAGGGCGCAACCTTCTTCATCTTATTCTATTGTTTAACGGCGATCGACACTTGTCTGAGCATGCCTTTGCGCGTGTGGATGGAAAGGAAGCGGAAAAGAACAGATTTTTTTTTTAAAGCCGAAAAAGAGGGAAAGACTTGTCAAATACTCGTCAAGAATCATTGACCTAGCCCCGAGTCTGAGTCTTTAAGGCCCGAGTCTGAGTCGAGTCTCGTTCCCGTTTTTGGTGACACAAGTGACTCGCGAGTCAAGTCTTTATCTCTGCACCGACTGCATACCTATATATATATCATTATGCTGCAATATCAGTAGCATCACCTTATGCTCTGGTGTTTTGCTGTGTCCATGATTGTGTTTCTGTCGCCCGTGGCGCGCCACATCCTTCCATACACACCTGAGCTACTGCTGTTCCGTACAGTCATGGCGTTCGCCTTTCTTCCATTGATCCAGGGCCAGCAAAGCACATGTGGCATTTAATGAAATGGCACATAAGACCGTGACAAGTATCGACTGAGTGTCATTCTATTAAGTTTGATCAGCAGGCAGCGGGGCCGCGTTAATTGGACGTGACATTTCATCGTGTTGTTGCTGATGAATGTGGATTGCAAATGCATATGCTGCGTGACGAGCGGTACCCGCTGGAAACTTGTGGGTGATGTGGGTACGGTGTGCTGCGTCACGATAACAACTGGGTTTGAGTAGCACATGTCTGAACATCTGTTCACAGTTTGAACAGATATGTTTAATATAGACGAGTTTACGTGCGAAACACTGGGGGAGTCATTTTGTGCCGCACTTCTGCAGGTCACTTCCGGTGCCCGTTATGTATGTATATAAAGTCTGGTAGAACGCAGCAGTACGTGGACACAAAAACACACAAAACGCACAACAATTCAAAATCCGACCACAAGATGTCGGTCTGTGACCAGTTACACATCACTCCCCTTGCTTCGTTAAGCTTTTTGTATTTGTATAATATTGATTAAATACAGTCAAAATCCTACTTGAAGTTACTCACCGAGTGGTCACATGTTCTTCTGGACCAATAAGCTGGCTGCTTCTACTAGTAATTCCAAAAAGAATGAGAAAATGGAACGGGTTGCACTGATTATTAAATCATACATTTCTGGGTCACAGATCCACACGAGAGCATTTGGGGGTGGAATAGCCCACCACAAGTTACCACCATCTTTTTAAAATAACCACTCAATGCTCCCACTGAATAGACATGTTAAAAATAGCCAAAGACACTGCAAATTAAATGGCATCGGAAGTCACCGGAAATTCCTGCCGAACTCGTCTATAGGGCTAACGATTACAAGGGCTTGAAACCGGTTTTATTTTTTAAAACGTTCTGTTCTGAACACTGAAGACAGACCTATGTTTAACGTCTTTCGTTCTCTGAACTGTTCCGCCACCAAAATATCGGTTTTGAACCAGTTCAGAATGCAAAAATGTTGTTCGTTCCTCATACTGTGCAATGTTAAGTTTAGTTATAGTTTATACAAAATATATTTGGTGGACTACAGTCCAACTGTATTAAGTAATATAGCAGCTATTTACCTAACTACCTTTCAACCTTGATTGCCCAGTTAAGGACAGTAATTTTGGATTGGTTACAGAACTCCTTTAATGGAGGACTGGAAAGAAGAAAGAAGAAAGAGGAAATTGAAACTTTCAATCAGTCTCGATCTCGGTCAAGTTATATACCTACAGTTTCTGATTAGTTGTCGTTAGTGTTAATTTGTTTTGATTGATTAACAGAACTCCTTTAACGGAGGACTGGAGGAAATAGGAGATTGAGATTTTCAATCACTCTCAATCTCGGCCTAGTTGAAGAAATAGCTACTGGTTTGGATTATTTGATGTTGATGTTAATTTGTTTTGATTGAAAATGACAATGCTACCAATGTAAGCATGTTCTCTTTATAGCACGCTCCCCCCCTGTCTCTCTCCACCAGTATCTCCCCCCTCTCCCCCTGGGTAATATAGCAACCAAATCTATAATAGGATCTTTGATTGCGACTAGGCATGCACAACAACATGGTTGCCATTTGACCGGACGGCGTGGCCACGAGGAACAGCAATCAGCCGTGGGTGTACTTGCCCCTGTTTGTAGTGTGGGGGAATGAGCACGGCTCTCGGAAGACGACACGTACGCTGATAGTCAGATGCAAGTGCGATATGACCCCGGGAACGTGTCTGGCTAAATTGCCCCCGCGCTGTAATGCGCCGCCGCGGGATGACGTAGACGCCGCTATCTGCGCTTAAAATATTTACAAGTAAACATCAGAGACTCGGGACTCGACTCGGACTCGCGCCCTAAAAACTCAGACTCGACTCGGGAATCTAGGTCAATGACTCTCGATGAGTATTTGACGAGTCTTTCCCTCTTTTTCAGCTTCAAAAAATCCTTTCTCTTCTACAAAGTGAACATTTCACCTTGTTTGTGTATACTTATTCATAATCATGCATTGCTATATAAACCTGTATTTTATTAGCTAATTTTGAACTAACCATTATGTGTGTGATATATGCATGTAGACAAATCTAGTTCTGCATTCAATTCCAAGCTTTTAGAGCTACATCTTTAAAAACGAGTCGAGACTCGACTCAGACTCGATCCCTAAAGACTCGGACTCGACCCCTAAAGACTCAGACTCGACTCGGACTCGTGAGTTCGCGACTCGTGTTCAGTGATTTCCATCTCTCTCTTCCTCTCTGCTAACTGTCCAACACTCAGCTCTCTCTGCTGTTAAACCGCTGGCACCTCAGCAGAAACAACAGAAACGGTTATGATTGGCCAAAAGCACCACTCGTCAACTACACGTTCGCACCCAATCTCACACACACACAGAGAGAGAATGAGAGAATTTGTTTTTGTTTACACACAAACCCGAGCGGCTCACAGCCACACACTCAGACTCGCACACACGCAGACTCGCCGCTGGTGATAAGTCGAAGGTTATTGAACAAACCACATCCTACATTATTGTGTTCCTTTGTTCTTTTTTCACGTTCCATTTTATATTCTTAGTATTTTACCCTCTGGGTTTAATAAAGAGGAAGAGGGACGTTCCTTCTACTCGGTACAAACTGTTCTGTCTTTGACCACCGTGTTGTTATGTGTAGACCACCGGTCAGAGTAAATTATAGGGAGGGGGGGGGGGATCGACACCACGTCACCCCCAACAAAGGCAGTTATGTTCCTGTGTGTGTACAGTAGCATTGAATCCCCATCACAGGTGACAAGTGACGAAGTACAAATACTATAATAAGTACTGTACTTAAGTAGAATTTTCAAGTATCGGTACTTTTTTCTGTAATCACATTTCACTTGTACTCAGTAGATTCTTAAATTTTCATAATTTTTGGGCACAAGCGCCGTTTTTCGTTATGTATTGAAAGAGATAGTGACAGGATTAAATCAGAAACTGGGATGAAGAGTCGGGGTGAGACATTGCAGAAAAGCTGGACAAGGTATTTGAACCTGCAGCACTGCTCGACCTATGGTCCGGGGGACGTGCTCTCTAACCCCATTTTATTGCATTCTTAAAAAAAAAAAATCAATGAAGAATGTAATTTCTGGCAGGCCATGATAGTTAAGAAGCTTGCTGTCCTCCCCTTCATTCATTCCTAATTGATCCAGGTGTATCCCCTCAGCTGATTAACTCGTTCCCCCATCGATTGGCTGGACAGCTTCGGCACGCCCTATGAATTCTACCTGCTCCTAAACCATGTACCACTGCTTTGTTTTGCTACCCACCACCTTCCCCTGCTTCACCACCAAGATGGAAAAAGTGTTGTGTATGATGTGACATGTTCTCTTGTCACGTCGCTTGGCTCTGTTCATGGGGGGTTAGCTATCTCACTCTGCGTGCTGGGGTGAGAATCCCCTAAACTACTGCTGCCCTCTCAAAATAGAAAACAAAATAAAACTGAAATAGAACGAAAAATAATAATACTTAAATAAATGAAACACAAAACGAAAATCGTCAAAATTGAGATTTCCATTCAATTTTGATTCATTGTGCAGCCCCTATCGCCTGGCATTCTTTTGTCTAAAGAATATATTGTGCAGCAGCCCCCACGGCGCCGTGAGAGCGTACGTCCATGTGCTACAAGCAACAACACAGCGCTAACCGCTAAGCTCCCAGTCTGACGTATCGCCTACAAGGCTGTTCCTGCAGGTCCAGTGTTCCTGTGGCTATGACAGCTTCTTTTTTTTTTCTTCCTTCCGGAAACATTTACGGCATGTCTTCATGAGCTGTCACCGCGGGAAGGGAGCGGTGGCGTGCATGAGCGAGCGTGGATGTGTGACCGCGCGTGCGTGTCCTCCTGCGAGCGTGTGAGGAACTGGCCGGTCAGCTGTCGTTATTATTTCCACCGTGACAAGTGTGGATTGGAGTCTATGATGTACGGGCCCACACACACAGCCATAGTATGTATCTGTGTGTGTGTGTGTGTGTGTGTGTGTGTCTATAGCTATATATATACATATATATATCAGAACCATTTTAGTCAATAAACACAACAGAATATTAAGAAGCAACTCTTTTATTGTAAATTAGAATTATCTTGCCGGTATAGCTCTGTTCGGAGGAACTCCCCTATTTCCATGAGTACCATGGAATAGCACTAATTCAGGGAGCAGCAGCAGTGTAGAGAATTTTCACGCTAGCACACAGGGTGAGAAGGCAGCTGTAGTTTAGGGGATTCTCACCCCAGCACGCAGGGTGAGATAGTTAGCCTCCCCATGAACAGAGCCAAGCGACGTGACAAGAGAACATGTCGCATCATACACAACACTTTTTCCATCTTGGTGGTGGAGCAGGGGAAGGTGGTGGGTAGCAAAACAAAGCAGTACATGGTTTAGGAGCGGGTAGAATTTATTGGGCGTGCCGAAGCTGTCCAGCCAATCCCTAGGGCAGAGAGTTAATCAGCTGATGGTATACACCTGGATCCATTAGGAATGAATGAAGGGGAGGGCAGCAAGCTTCTTAACTATCATGGCCTGCCAGCAATGACGTTAGTATGAAAACTGAAAACGAACAGAATTTTACGAGGAACGGAAACAAAAGAATAGTTCTTCAACTGTTCCGGAACGGAAACGGAAAGTTATGAAATTCACAAAACCGGTTAAAAACTTTTTTTTCGTTCTCTCTATATTTTAACATATCCTATCTCTGGGAGACATCCACTTTCACTGTCAGTCGTCAAGCCCCATACACCTGTGGCTCCATCTTTTGAACAGACGAGGAAGTCAATGTAATGGCATATTAAACGTTAATACATTTGCACTGAAGTCCACCAAATATATTCTGTATAAACTATATCTAAACTGCACAATATAAGGAACGCTAGGAACGAACAACATTTTTGCGTTACGAAACTGTTCAGGACCGATATTTTGGTGGTGGAACAGTTCCAAGAATGAAAACGTTAAACATAGGCCTGCCTGAACGGCACTTCATAATCAATATTTATACAAAGCGATGAACGAAGCAAGGGAGGTGATGTGTAACTGGTCACAGAGCGACATCTAGTGGTCTGATTTTGAACTGGTGAGCGTTTTGTGTGTCTTGTGAGCCACCGCGGTCCACTACGATGAGATTAAATGGAACTCATACAGACACCGAAAGTGCGTTGCAGAATAGCGGGACAAAAATACTTTTGAGTACATTTCAGAGTCTGTACTTTTTACTTTCAGAAATACTTTTTGACTAAATTTCTCAGAATGTACTCTTTTCATTACTTTTCTTTTCATTAGTTTTGTATACATTTATTTTAGTCTTACTCTAGTAAGAAACCTGGGTACTGTCCCCAGAATCCATGCATCACACGCAACTAGAATGGACATTGGGTCTGGTCTCGAGCATATCAAAAAAGGTTAGGCGTGTGGTGGAGTGGGGGCGGAGCATGTTTTTTTTTTTTTTAATCAAAGTTATCCAATCACAGCAAAGTAGGCGCAGCAAGTGGGCATGTAACGTACCAAACTCTGCCCATATCTCGTCCTGCAGAGAGAACCGCCTCAAAATGGCTCTTATTGGCCGGTTGCCCCGATAATCTGATTTGTTGATTCGCTCGAGACCAGACCCCAATGTTCGTTCTAGTGGCGTGCGATGCGTGGACGATGAGTTGGTTTCGGCTGGCCAGGCTAATCTACAACACGAGGACGTCTGGATGGGTAGCAGTTTGTCAAAAATCAGGATTTGGGGTTCTGGGAAGGGGTGAGGAAGGGATTTGAACCTGCGGCACTGCTCAACCTATAAATGCAATAGCATGAGCCTAGCTTAGCCAGGCTTACATATGTACTATGTAAGGATTTTACGGGAACAACCTGGCCAACTTGTCTATATGCATTAACTTAAATAACACACTCACACACATGCACCGATACCAGAAGCATAAAGTAACTGATTACACTTACTCACGTTACTGTAATTATTTACTTGTTATGAGTAATTTGTAATGTTCTTTTAAATGTTTTTTCCAGTCCATTCAGGCTGCTTTTTTCCAAGCTCTCTTTTCTTTTCCGAGATCCGGCGCACGCTCACGCACGCACACACACATACACAATCACACAGACACACACACACACAAAAGAACAGCAACAAGCGAACACACACGCAGACAGACACTCTTGCGCTGCTTCGTGGCTTGCACGTGCTATTGTTGACAACTGCATGGGGCGGACTGCATGAAGTGTGTGTTATCGCGTTATGTATGTTCACGCGCGAATACCAATGCGCCGCACGCAGGACTGTTTGTTGTCAATGGAAACAGCAATCTTCCAACCGGACCGTATACGGACCGACCGTGTACAGACCGTTTACAGACCGTTTACAGACCGTTTACAGACCGTATACGGACCTCTCTGTAGTGGAAACCTAGCGTTACTCTGAGTACAATTTAAGCAAAGTAAAGATACTTTTACTCAATTATAATTTTTCAGCACTCATTCCACCTCTGACTGATACACACTTTCACAGACCAACAAGCCAACAGCCTTCCCCGGGTGTTATCGCAGGCAGTCATGTGTTGCGTGGGCAGGTTCCATTAAGTGAGTGTGACAGGCACGGTAGCCTGCTTTGTACGAGGCCGGCCTGGGCACTAGTAGAGAGCACGGCTCTTGGCATGGCGTCCCGTCTCATTAGTGTGAGTGATAAAAGCACATTACGAGGGCGGGAAAGGAGCTATTAGCCGCTGTGTGGCTGCGCTACATGGCTGCCCTGACTAGGGGCGAGGGCTCGCGGTCACTGGGCGGTCCGCTGCTACGCTCCCTGCCACCCAGCTACTGTTGATTCAGGCTGTCGGATTTTACGCTCGGCGACACAGGGGACATTAGACCGCTACATTCAGTGCATGCTGTGTCTCAAATGGTGCACTATATTTTGGGAGCAGGGCGATACGTCACATCGCGAAGGCGTCCACAACGCAGCGGATGCTGCGTCCGTAGGGAGTGGAGAATGCGTCCATAGGGAGTGGAGAATGCGTCCGTAGGGAGTGGATTTATTATTATTATTATTGTTATTAGCAACCGGCACGTAGCCGACCGCCAGATCGTCATTATTATTATTGTTATGCAACGTGCATTAATTATGCGGCCTTGCTGGATGTCATTATTATTATTACTGTATTATTCCGCGCGCGTAACGGCCCCGGACCGCCAGCGTGGGGCAACCGGCAAGTTGCCGCTCGATGCGCGCGTAACGGCCGCACACAGGCCGGAGCCCCGCGACCGCTAGCGTGGGGCAACCGGCACGTAGCGGTCCGTTGTCCAATCCAATCCCCCACACACTGCACAGGGATATTTATCAATAACGTGAAATGTACAAGGAAACATGGATATAGTAATTGAAAAATGCTATAATATTATTATTATTGTTGTTATTATTATTATTATTGCTATTGTTATTATTATTATTTTATTATTATTATTATTATTGACAATAATAGTAATAATGATGGATATACGTTTGCATCTAGAGAAGGATGCTTGAATATACTTCCATAAATAAACTCAAACTCCACACGCATCTAGTTTCTGTATTTTATTTACATAATAATACTAATAAATACTAATACCGAAGCGCGTTTATTATTATTATGCAATACCGCAACGTATCCGATACCCACTGACTCACGAGCTGGAGTTGGCCCTCGGACGGCTGCCCACGGCTCCCAAGATGGGCAGCCATGGGATGGGTTAAATGCGGAGGAAGAATGTTTGTCCCGCATCACACTGTGCATGTGTTTTAAGCCAGGGGTTGTTAACCTTTTTCATCCCAAGGACCCCCTTTCCCAGGCTCAAGCTGTGTTCAGTCACGCGCCCGGCCGCGTCCCGCAAAGAATTATTATTTTCAGGTCGTCCGTCCGTCGCTCCACGATAGTATTGTTTTTATAACTATTAAAAAGTGACTGAAAAGTGAACGGGGCACGCGGGAGAGGTGCGAGAGAGGTATAGAGAGGGAGGGGGCGCGAGAGAGGGGGCGCTTACCAGGTAAATACATAAAACCGAACCGCATTTGTCTCGGGGTAATCTCGCTTCATTCAGACGTTCCCACCCCAGCCCTACTAAACGCACTGGCCCGTGGTTTCACGGAACCATTTTCACGTGTCGTTTGTCATATATATATGAGTGTGCGTTTTTTTTTTTAAAAATGCACTTTAAATGTATTTATTTTAATTTGAGCTTACTTTGATGCAATGAAATTGAACAGCATCACGCATGCCATGTTAACACGCATGCTAGAGCCTTACATTTAATAATGATAAAAATAATAAAAATAACAAATAATAATAGCAATAACAATACCATTATTATTATTATTAACATTATTATTATTATTATTAACAATAATACTACTAATAATAATAACAATAATAATAATAGTAATAATAATAACAGCAATGATACGATTTTCATCATTCCATTTCGAAATGTATTTTAAATTCTACTTATAATTTATAAACATATGCTATGTTATAATAGATTATAATAGAATGCCGACGGCTGCTTGGTATGGCCTGCCCGCCCGCGCATAGAATGCGTTGGAAGCGCGGTGTAAACGTATATCCAGGGTGTGGCTATTTTGTTTATTAGCATAACGCCACAAATATTATAACAAAAAAAACCGCTGGACCACGGGGCCAGCCAGTTTCAACGAAATGTATTTAAATTTATCGTTTTAAATTTTTAATATATAATCCAATAAATCCGTCGTTGGGTTGTAATGTTCTAATTTATAAACATATGCTCTTATTATTACTGCTTTTATTATTATTACTGCTTTTATTATTATTATTATTATATTATTATTATTATTATTATTATTATTATTATTATTATTATTTAGATAAAATACAGGAACTAGATGCGTGTGGAGTTTGAGTTTATGTATGGAAGTATATTCAAGCATCTTTCTCTAGATGCAAACGTATAGCCATCATTATTACTATTATTGTCAATAATAATAATAATAATAATAATATAGCATTTTTCAATTACTATATCCATGTTTCCTTGTACATTTTACGTTATTGATAAATATCCCTGAGCAGTGTGTGGGGGATTGGATTGGATAACGGACCGCTACGTGCCGGTTGCCCCACGCTAGCGGTCGCGGGGCTCCGGCTTGTGTGCGGCCGTTACGCGCGCATGGAGCGACTACATGCCGGTTGCCCCACGCT
>OMKY01227085.1:0-13628 GCA_900302395.1 Bregmaceros cantori
CCACACACACACACACATACACATACACACACACACACACACACACACACACACACACACACATACAACGTTGTGGTGCACATGCACCTTGGCAGTACATTAGAAGCACATGAAGCACATTCCACTCTCACACACACACACACACACAAAGTCACACAAAGTCACACACACATACATGTATGTTTGTCATACATTAGAAACACATTCCACAAAATCACTGACACACACACACACATACACACACAAAGTGTGCACATACCTACAAACACCCAAGCACGCGCACGCACACACACACGGTGTGGTGGCTGTGTAACTCGATGCCTGTGCTGGCCGGGTCGGACCGCAGGCTAATTATCTGTCCTGCCGACAGAGTGCGGAACAAAGAACAGAGCAGATCCATAATGGACGGCAGGCGCAACAAGACCATCAAGGTTTATACTGCTTCCTCAATCACATTCTGTTCAGACTGCTACTACCTAAAACGGATCCCATTTGGGCTGTTTCTCTCCTAAAATGACACTTTTCGGACTGTTCCGGCATTGAACTGATCTCCGTTTGGACTGTTCCTGCCTTAAGGGCTGTCCACACAGGGTGGAAAGCAGATTTGCGAAATAGCGGAAAGCGAAAATTCGAAGAAAAAAAACAAAAGCACACCAGCGAAGTGATTTTTTTAAATTTTCTGCGTTCTATTCCGCTCTACTCCGACTATCATTATCCGAGGAAAGGAAGATGGATACTTCTAGCAGTGATGACAAGATTGTGCTGGTACGCCATGGACAAAATACAAAAGAAAGAGAACTTCGGATCCAGACGCTGTTGCTGCGAAAGCAACACCACCTGATCAGGAGCTGAAACTATATGCTGGTCCAATATGCAGCGTAATAAGCTGTTTGTCCATTTTTATTCACCAGTTAAAATGACTGTTGCTATCTATTCTGCTGCTGCTTTAAAGTGACCGGTCTTGTTGATGCCACTGTCTGATTGGTATGATCCTCTTTCCTGTTTTGGTGTGTGTCGTTGGAATGCATGTGTTTGTTATTGAGATTTTGCTGTGGATACTTGTGTGGACTTTGCACGTTGGTATGGACGGCCCTTTAGAATGATCCCGTTTGGACTGTTGTGGCCTTAAAATGATCCCCATTTGGACTGCTAATGCTTCAAACACACTTTGATCAGACTACTGGTGTCTCAAAGTGATCCCCTTCAGACTTCTGCCTCAAAAGGATTTCTAAGCTGCTAGTTCTATTGAGCGAGCCATTTACACAGCACATGTTCACATCCTTGCTTATTTAAATCAAACAAAACAGAAGCCAAACAATATTTGGATTTAAAATGTACAGCAATTTTAAAATCCATGGCTTATTTACAGGTTTAGATAAATCATTTTGTAAGTTCCAGAATTAGACAAGTGCAGGCCCAAACATCCAAGACCAAATGAACATTTTAAATCCAAATATGATTTCAGTTTCTGCATCAAGCTGTCAACTAAACCATGGGACAGAAATAAAAAGAATAACAAGACAACTCTGGGTAACACATGATGTGATGGGATTTACATTTTATGTCTTTACTGAAATTTGAAAGTGCTGTCAAAGGTACATTTAAAACAACCACAGCATCAATACAGTGAATATTCTGTTGAACTTGACTTGAAACTGAAATCCAAACAATCGACTTGACTTGATCCTGGGCCCATCCTGGCCATCTTGGACTTGAGGCCTTGGGAGTAGTGACTTGGTTAGACCTCTAGTCTGGTGTACACCCTGGTACACACCACATCTCCTGCTTGCATGGTCTGCAGAGAGAGAGAGAGAGGGGGGTGGGTGGGAGAGAGAGAAAAAGAGAGGGCGAGCATACAAGAGACAGGGAAGGGGGGGTGAGAAGGAGAGAGAATGAGAGAGAGCGAGAGGGAGTATGAGAGATAGAGAGACAGGGGGAAAGGGGAGAGAGAATGAGGGAGAAAGAGTGTGTGTGGGTGGGTGAGAGAGAGAAATGAACATGAAGGAAGAGAGAGAGAATGTATGAGTGTGTGTGGGTATGTGTGTGTGTGTGTGTGTGAGAGAGAGAGAGAGAGAGAGAGAGAGGGGGGGGGGTGTGAGGGAGAGCGTGTGTGTGTGAGAGAGAGAGATAGGGTGAGAGAGAGAGAGAAAGGGAGTATAAAGGAGAGAGAGAGAGAGAGAGTGGGCAGGTAATACAGAGAGAGATAGATAGGGAGAGAGGCAGAGAGAGAGAGAAGTTGGGTGAGGGAGTGGGGGGGGGGCAGGGTGACAGTGTGTGAGGATGCGAATGGCAAAAAACAGACCAAATATATTCCAAATATATGGAAGAATGACAGTGTGGAAATACGGGGGAAAGCTGTGGCAGAGTGGAGAGTGCGTCCCACAGGCCGAGCAGTGCCGCAGGTTCGCTTACCCTCCCAGGCTATTCTGCGATGATTGAAACCTGTCACTGTCTCTCTCGATAACAGAATGAAGAACTTTGGCTGTGAACACCTGCACAGCCAGAGTCAAATTAAAAGGTGCTGGTCCACAGTTGGTGGCCGGTGCTGAATGACAGGCAGCCAGCAGGACACCACTCTACCTAGTGAGCTACAGCCACCATTATATTAATTAGCTCACCAGGATGAGCTCCCCGTCACCCGTCAGCTCGCGGGTCCATGAGGTCTTCGGCCCTGCCCCCTTCTGGACAGTCTGTTCACACCTGATCTTGTTGGCGGTCTCCCACTGAGGCCAACTCTACTCACACACACACACACACACAGATACACACACAGATACACAGATACACAAACACACATATACACAAACACACAGATACACAAACACACACTCAACAGGTTCACTAGAGTGGACTATACGTCAGGTTATGCACCAGGTTACAAAGCAGGCTGTGGATGGTATGGGACCAGAGATGTAACGCATTACATTTACTCTGTTACAATTTTTGTGTGTACTTTTCTACTTTTAGAGTACATTTTTCACAAGTTACTTTCTACTTTTACTCAAGTAAATTGAGAGTGAAAAAACTACTTTTTACTGAGATGTCATAAATTTGCTACTCGTTTCATTAACTTGGCCTTTAGCGACACCCGTTGGGAACTGTTGGCACGTATGTTGCCGTCATATCTCTCTCACTCTTCCTCCTTCTCGGGTGCGCTCGCTCGGTCTCTCTGTCTCTCTCTCTCTCTCTCTCTCATTCTCCCCGTCTCTCTCTCTCTCTCTCTCTCTCTCTCTGTCTTTCTCTCTGTAAATCAACAAGCATTCAATTACTTTTTGAAAAGAGAATTTGCCCTATTTTTTTGTGAAAGTACTTTCGCTACTTAAGTCATTTTTTTGTGGAGTACTTTTTTACTTTTACTTGAGTAGCTATTTGGATGACTACCTTTTTGTTTTAATTGAGTAATATTTTGCTTAGATACTTTTACTTTAGTAAATTTCAAGGCTACTCTGCCCATATCTGTATGGGACTATATTAAAAAATATCTATTGAAGTCAATGCCACAATTTACAGGATGGCAGCCTAAAAACAGCAGGAAGAAAATCACTCTGCAATCATCTGCAATAAGCACATAAAAGTTGTGTTTTTTTGTGTCTTGTGTGTGGCTACATGGAACTATAGTTAGTTAGTTACATGGAACTATAGTTAGTTAGTTACATGGAACTATAGTTAGTTAGCTACATGGAACTATAGTTAGTTAGCTACATGGAACTATAGTTTGTTTAGCTACATGGAACTATAGTTAGTTAGTTACATGGAACTATAGTTAGTTAGTTACATGGAACTATAGTTAGTTAGTTACATGGAACTATAGTTAGTTAGTTACATGGAAATATAGTTAGTTACATAGAACTATAGTTAGTTAGTTATATGGAACTATACTTAGCTACATGGAACTATAGTTAGTTAGTTACATGGAACTATAGTTAGTTAGTTACATGGAACTATAGTTAGTTACATGGAACTATAGTTAGTTACATGGAACTATAGTTAGTTAGTTACATGGAACTATAGTTATTTACATGGAACTATAGTTAGTTAGTTACATGGAACTATAGTTAGTTAGTTACATGGAACTATAGTTAGTTACATAGAACTATAGTTAGTTAGGACTCATACCGTGCAGGGCCTCCCATCCACCGTGGTCTCGTTGAACGACTGCCCAACAGTAAAGCATACCTGTATGGAAGTTAATACAGTGTTAGTTATTCCACACGTGTCGCTGGTTGCTGCATTGTAGACATGGTTACTGGAATTTACATCACGTCTGACCCTGGATGCACACTAAGGAACGGTGCCTACAATTCAATATTCACCCACTGCCACAAGTTGACAATGCTCACATCACTAGGAGGTTCTCTATAAAATAGGGAACAAGGAATCACACTCGACACACAATGTTGGATCATAGGCAGCACGGTGGTGCAATGGTTAACGCTGCTGCTTCACAGCAAGAAGGTCCTGGGTTTGAATCCCAGCCCAGGTCCAGTTCCCCCCACCACCAAAACACATCTTCTTGTTAACCTGCCCCAGGCACTGCCACCGGCCAAGGCACTGGTTCAGAATCTGGAGTTGTCCCCCAGGCGCTGCGCTGGAGCTGCCCACCACTCCTCAGGGACGGGTTGAATGCGGAGCAAGAATTTCACTGTACATGTATATGTGTGACTAGATAAAGTACCATTATTACCATATTCGCGGCATGCCGCTGAAACAATGTTTGTAAACAAGCAATTTGTAAAATCCCAAAGCATGGAGGATTAGCCTGGCAACCTAAACGAATCGTTCACACATGGCTCGGAACATGCACTTCGGTCTGATCCTCGGCTCTGTTTCTGCGAACCAATCAGAGCTGTGTTGAGGCAAGACGAGATGCTGCCTACTATGGGTTATGGGAATGTGACTTGTAGAGTCACGCCTCCATTGTCCTGATTGGCTTAGACATCATCGGATGTCCCCTCCCATCGGCTATAAATCAGTGATGCACCAATAGGCGCTCCTGAGGGTTGCCCGTGTAGTGCTAATTACCCGACACATTGAGTACACCACCTCTGTTACACCAGTTTGTGCTGTCATGGATAGTGACCTGCATACAGTGATTCTTCCTCGTGTGTGGTGTCGGCCATGTTTTCCTGCTTAGCTAGCCGATACCTGGCTAATGTCCAGTATAGCTTAATGAACCCTCTAGACATATGTCAAGACTGGTCATTTCCTCTACGCGGACACCTTATCTGAGCTGCCATTTCATCCCTCACTTGTCACGCCTACTGTGCTGTGATTAGATAACTAGATAAGACTCCTCCCCGCCACCACAGGCCACACCCCTTTTCAATCCCAGCCAGGCTAATGGAGGATGTGTTACGAGGCTTGATGACTGACCTGCGTGGACCTCAGGCTGGTGGACGTCAGAATGTCCAGTGTCTCTCCGCTCTGCCGGATCTCCACCGCCGGGCTGGACGCCGCCGCCGCGGCCATCTTCCTCACAAACACGTTAACACCTGGCGGACAAAGGGTCATTGTGGGTCATGCTGTCATTATGACAGCGTTTACTGAAGGGAATTTCCATGCATGCATGACTGCATGCATCCGTGCACGTGAACGCACATGTAGGAGCGCGTGCATGCACTTGTCGTCCGTGCACGCACACGTATTTGGGCATAACGCTCCAGAGGCCCAAACATCCAGCAAGTATAGATAGACGTGTGAGGCGTCAACATACAGCAAATGTAAGTAAGAGTTTAAAACAAAGGTAAAAAGGAAAACACACACAGACACACACACACACAGACACGCATAGACACACACACACACACACACACACGCACAGACACGCACAGACACACACCTCACATTCTTTCTACAAACAACATTTGCAACACCCATATACACGTGCACAGTCCACGTTGATAGGGTTAGTCTGAGTGGAGGATGTTAAAAAATGTGGACCACGGACACATTTCAGAATTCTCCAGGAGTGTGGGGCCACTCCAGATCTTGTGGGGCCACTCCGGATCTTGTTTCAGTACGGTGGACGTACGCCAGCAAGAGTTAAGTGTACGAGTGTGTGAAAGAGAATGACAAAAGGAAAGAGAAGGAGAGAGAGGGCGAGAGAGAGAGAGAGAGAAAGAAATGGAGAGAGAGTGAGAAATGAAGAAATTAAGAGAGAGGGGGGGATGGAGAGAAAGAGAGATGGAGAGAGTGAGAAAGGAAGTGGGAGAAGGAGAGAGAGAAAGAAATGGAGAGAGAGAGAGAAAGGAAGTGGGAGAAGGAGAGAGAGAAAGAAATGGAGAGAGAGTGAGAAATGAAGAGAGATGGGTGGTGGTAGAGAGAGATAGGGCGTAGAGGGAGAGCGAGAAAGGAACAGAGAGAGAGGGAGGGAGAGAGGGGGAGAGAGGGGGAGCAGATTGGGAGCTGAAGGGGATTCAGATGCATTTTTCATTTTCCCCGCAGGGTGTTTGGGTTGCAATTGTTAACGGCTGAGGCTGGCTGACTGGGTGTTTGTAATACATGGGAACTGCTGGCCATGACCTACGGAATGCGTCACGTCACACCGACACGGCCAACCCCACCCACGTCACACCCGCACAGCCAACCCCGCCTACGCCACACCCAACACCGGCCATGTCACTCCAACACGCCCAACCCCGCCCACGTCACACCCGCACAGCCAACCCCACCCACGCCACACCCAACCTCGCTCACGTCACACCCGCACGCCCAACACTGTCCACGTCACACCCGCACGGCCAACCCCACCCACGTCACACCCAACCCCGCCCACGTCACACCAACACGGCCAACCCCACCCACGTCACAACGACACAGCGTGGATTCACTGCTGTTTGTCATTAGGATTGTCATCACCATCATCATGTTCCGTCCCCATCATGGAGGTTGGATGCCACAGCACGCCAGTTCTTTCTGTCCTGAGCCCTTCTTGCTGCCTGCACATAAGTGAGGTCTGTCTACTGGCAGATGGTGTTAGTCCATGACAATCTTGGTCATCCTCTGCGCCTCTTCCCATCAAGTCTCCCATCCAGTAGAATTCTGTGGCAACTTCCCTTCCTCACGATGTGACCAAAGAAACTCAAACATTTGGTTTAGATAATATGAAAACTTTGTTATTTGAAACCTTTTATGTCCAAGACATTTTCAACATTCTCCCGTAGCACCAGATTTCAAAGGCCTGTATTTGATCTTTTATTGGTTTAGAAATGGTCCATGTTTCACTACCATATGTGATGTGTACCAGCAAAGTATCCTTATTCTTGTTGGTAACTAATGTCTTAACTAGAATACTGTTTATTTTGCATAAGGCCTTCTGTACAATGGTTTGTCATAGGTATGGACATTTTAGTACCAATAACATCAATGCATCTCTAACGACCAGGTGGGAGAGAACCAGGGAGAACGACACAGATCTACTGGTATGTTCACTCGGAATGTCACAGGAAGTAACGCATGCCTATGAAAATCAAGCAGGCGATTCCATTGCCAGTCCCCTCACGTTAATCCTCACGTTAGAGTTTGTTATTCTGTCGTGTTATTCCTCGCGAGTTGGTCGCTTTGAATCTGCTGGTGTTAACGTTCCTTGTCCTTCCTTGTCGCAATTTATAAATTCCTTTTCGGATTTTCATGAATTTGTTTTCTCGTCTTTGCTATCCCATGCTATTGCTAAAATTGCTACTGTTATTTTATTTGTCAGCAGAACCAATTTAGTTTGCAGAGGTTAGTCTTTTATTTCCACTGATGTTACAGTTTAACTCGTTTCTTTTAACATAGTCCTTTTTAGTTAATTTTCATAAAAGTGCCAAAACACGTTTTACTTTTACTGATGAAATTGAAAGCAGGTTAAACTTAATGTCACATATGCAGAGTACAAAAATTGTATAGGATTTTGAAACAAATAATTAAAACAAAATGAATTTAAGGTAAATGAGGAGGAGTATGGGACAAAGTACCCAATCTTTTTTTCATGTAGTAGTAACTTTTTTATTGGTTAGGGAAAAATAATGGATTAAAAAAAATTGTGTAATGAATGGTGCCGTCGCGGCTGAGGTGACTGAGCTGTCGCTTGTGGACGGCTATAAGTACGATCTGGGTGATGCTTGGCAAGTAGCCAGGCTGGCCTCTTGTCGATCGTCATCCAGGCATGTCTTCCCCAGTTACACTTGCCAGTTCTTCCGAGTGGAGGCTCCCCAACCATTACAATAGTTACTCTAAGTTAGTTACTAACAGCCCTTTTTATATTTGACTTGCTTCTTCACACACACACACTTTGAAATTGATGAGTCGAGACAAGTGTTTCCAGAGGAGGTATTTCAGAGTGTACTAAAGGTTATGGCCAGTACTTTGATTCAGGGAGACTGAGGTCTGAACCCCAAGTCCTGTATTCAAACCAGAACAGGGGAAAGCTGTGTGATTTCTTGCTGTTCCTGAAAGACATGGAGTTGGACTGTGCAATGCCTCAGTTGTACAAACTGGCAATGATTGGAGCCACATCTGTAGGTGTTAGGAGGAACTTCTCCTGCTGGCCATTGAGCTGGTCAAGTTCTTGGAAAAGACCCCAAGCTGGTACGACAGGGTCACCGACCATTTTCTTGAACGGATGGTCGACTTTACGTATAGACAGACACGTTTTATGATGTAGGACGACAACTTGGGCTTCCCCTCCTTGAAAGACCAGGACTCGCCATTGACACCAGGGGAATCTTACAATAAACCAATATGACCTACCACGTCCAATTACTGTGTTCAAACCCAATACCACCAACCACGACCTAGATTACAGTTACAGTTGCCAGAAATAAAGGATTAAAATCAACATTCACAATCCTTCCGAGGCCACCTTTCATAATGAATCACATCTGCTACCATGTGACACACCATTCACGTTAATAGAGTTACATTTCTAAAATTATCAAAAGTAATGCAATTTAATGCTTTCGTTACTTTTAAAATGGGATAGTGGGATTACTTTGGTTACAATTTTTAATTATTTACTTGCAGCTGTAATGAATTACTGTAGAAACTGGAAAGTGACCTTCTCAAATACATAAATACAAATAAAATGAATCAACAATAATTAAAAACAAATGCAATGAGTTACCATGAATCGACTTGCCCCGCATGCATGAACTTATGAAGCATACATCACATCAAACACTTAAATCACATTAAACACTTACCTAATTCTTTCAAAAGTTCCTCAAAGTGCTCAGAAGATTTCATTTTCCATTTGCCAGAAAAGTCGGGGATTTTCTTTTCCGTTTCACACATGATAGAGAGAAAAAGACGTTAGCGAGTAACAGTAGAATAGTTAACGGTGGAATAGTTAACGGTGGAATCTTGGGGGAAACACCGGAATGCCCCGCGTTCCGTTACAGCATCACCTGGAGAGCACGAGGGAAAGTTTGCTGCTTCAACAAAGGCGGTTATTTGTTGCCATGGAAACACAAAATCCCGAGACAGCGGTGCAGATATGAAGTAGAAAGTAAAAAAAGGAGAGAATGTTCCAAACAATGGGATGGGGCAGATCTACAAACTCGCTCGCAAGTCTCTGCATCTACCGATCGGATCCGCCTCCGCCCCTCCTCCTCCCCGTCAAACAGTCTGAAAGCCCCTTCAGTATTATAAGAATCATTTAAGCAGCCTTAATTAAATAATTTAAACACAAAACTGCAAAGCAACTTAGAATTTAACCGACTTCGGGGCTCTGCATAAAGAAAAATACTATTCAATCTATTTAAATTGCTATGCAGACACACCCACACACCTATACAATTTAGTATTCAACATACGAGTAGCCAAGTGTGTTAGACTGTTCTGGAAGGTTGAAATGCCATAGAACACTTGACATGGTCTGAAGCAGCGCACCACGTGCCCGGTGGTCTGCTGTTGGACGGGTGGTCTGTGGAGACCGCTGTGAGGGAGACGCCGCTGGTGCTGCCGCCTCGTGGTGATGGAAGGAAATGCTCGGGGGTGTCGCGTATGGCGCACTTGTGCAGTGTGCACTTCAAGCACTGTGTTTTTAGTTGGTTAGTGCTAATGACGCCACAGTTATAATTAGTACAAAAAGGACAAATTAGCCGAGAAGGTTTTATTGTAGGTGGATTCTAGTTAGCACACCTGAGAGGAGCAGTACTAATTATTAAATGTAAATCAGGCGTTACAAACATTTAGCCCGCGGACCAATAGGGCTGTTGCACGTGACGTCACGGATTGGCGGCGACATTTTGCTAACGTATGATTAAGTGGTATATCTTAGTATGTCACGTCCTTTATATGGGGGAGGGGGGCACAATGGATGTAGTCGTGCTGCCATCTGCTGGTGATTTATGGCATATTACCATGGATAAATCAATAATAGAAGAGCTTTAAACGGGCAATGTTATGCAAATATCTGTCAGTCTGACCGAGATGATACCACCAAAATGTCTGCTACCACCAAGCCATGACGTCACCGCGCTACAGCCCTATCGCGTGCGAACTGCATCAGGACCAAATTTTGCGGACCGACCCAAATATGAAACTAGACGATAAAAGCAAACACGGGTATCAGAGGTTAGCGCCTCATCTCCATAATAGAACATTTGTTAAATTACTCACCTAATGAAGTTCAACCAAGCTTTTGGAAAACATGATGGAACAGATTGACTTGTAGATGTTCTTATTTTCCGGTGTCGATTGGGAGAAGGACAAGAGACAGACCGGAATGCCACAAGAAGCTTCTGGTAATAGTACTGTTTATTAGCAGTAGTCGTCTAGACGGTAAAATGTAACAGGCACCTTATGTAACATGTTGGGGTGAACAAATGTAATACGGCAGGCACAGGAACGACCACAGCAGAGAAGGCACACCGAGGAACCGTACAAGGTCCGAACAGGAAAAAAAAAGCAGTTCCCCCTCCGGGCAAAGTCTACAGCAGCTAGTAATAAATAAATATGTTCACATTAAATCAGAGGACCAACAACAACTAACCCGCTTGGTAAAGTTGGTAAAAGACTAATAAAAAAATGCTGATTCAACATTTCATACTTTTTGGTAGATAAAAGAAAAGGAATTCTGTGGAAAGGCACAAAGTATTGCATAATAAGAAGACTGTCCGAAGAAAAGATTAAAAAAACATATTTCCATAATCAACTAGCACAGTTGCTTTCAGTCAAACTGGACGCATTTCATTAGGACAATGGAAACAGGCAGTGTCGACAGTACGGCAGATCGCTGTGTGGAATTATTTTTTTCTCCAGCTGTGAATGAGGACTTGGATCTAGACTCCAGGGGCTCCTACACAGCAAATATCAATAAATCTTCATCATAATGCCAGCGTTATCAGACCATCAATTAATATTTGAATACGTAAACGTGGCTGAGCAAGATCAAGAAGAATGTCGAAAGGAATGAAAAGGGGGACGCAGAGTGGACTGGAAGCCTGAGCTGGTAAGACTACCTGAAGATGTCCTTCTGTCTGGCAAGGTGTGTGCCAACCCGACAAGAACTAACAAGTTGTCTACGCATCGTACGCGAGTAGACCGGGCAGACCAATCAGATTGTTGCCCAAATTCGGGCGGTCCCCGTCAAGGCGGGTCTTGTTTGAATCCAGTCGTGGGCCTCCACGGCACTTGTCACGCCTACCGCGTACCTACCGAGACCAAAATGATCGTTCTATTTGCGTGCGATTCATGGACGATTCATTTGTTCTGGCTTGCCAGGCTAGGTGTGTGCAGTGAAACATCCTGAATTTTTTTTTACAATTTTCCGACAGCTACCGTCACCCATCGGCAAGCTGAGCCGTTCTAACATGAGTTGGACATTTTTTTCATGGAACGTCACAATGTGTGGTTATAGGCTGTGTCCAGAATCTCTCTCTCCCTAGTGCACTATATGGGGTAGGTGCCGTTTTGTAGGGATGTCCGAATACTCCATCTATCCTATATAGTGAGCTCAAAATATCCCACAATGCACCAAGAAAAGTAGTGTGCGTCGATGTAGCCTATGAAGCAATATAGTATATTGCGAGACACATTTAAAAAAATGACTTGAATGACAAACATGACTCGGCGGGAGTCAGGAGTGACAGACCACGGCAAATAAAATATTAGTTATGAACTTTGAGATGATTGTTGAATTTTATGTTATTGCCGTTGGGTGCACTATAAGCGAGTCCACTATATAGGGAGCGATTTCGGGCACAGCCAAAGTTTTAGTGCGTAGAGAGGCCTTCTGAAAACGTGGTTAGTCTTCCAGGGCACTGAAACTGCCCGGATGCTGCCCTAAAAACTGGCGATGGACACGCCATGTTGGGCCATGTTGCTTATGTTGTGGGAAAGGAATGAAGAGCACATGCGACACGTCATTCACTGACGTGTTATAGGCAGTGTTCCACTCTCACCGAACGTGAAGTCGGTTAAGCCCAAATCAGTGGTCTTGCACACACAGCCAGTCAGTGGTCTTACACAGCCAGTCAGTGGTCTTACACACACAGCCACATGGGGTAAACACTGTGTTGTAAACAAGACCCAACTTGACGAGCGATGTGACATAAACAACAATTCCTGTGCAGAGAAAACAAGACGCTGGAATGAAGCGCAGAACATGCCGAAGTGTCACATAATTTCCGGTAAGTGCAATGCGTGGACGATGCGTTGGTTCTGGCTCGCCAGGCTAGACAAGTGTGGCATATGAGATGCGGACAAAGTCTTGGCCATGATAGCCTGTGTCTATGAACGTCAAGGACTGCCTCAGCGTTTCAACTTTTCCGTTTTGGTTTTGCTTCAAGTCAAATAACTTTTTCAGGTCAAGAGAAAGGTCTCGAGTTTTGTAGAGCTGGCAGGCTGGTTCCAGTCCATTCATGCAAAGTGGTTAAGTTTGGAAAGTTCCTTCTCCAGGGCCAACAGTGGATGCACAGGAACCGCTCTGGTGGAGCCAGAACTATAGAAACACTGGGCGGAGTCATTTTGACCCGTCCTTCTTAAGGTCACTTCCGGTGCCTTATTGTTGCCTTGCCTTGATGTAAACTCTGCTACTGGACCGAGGTCCGAGCACACAAAACACAAGTTCAATCCGACCACCAGATGTCGGTCTGTGACCAGTTACACGTCACCCCCCTCGCTTCGTTCTCCATTTTGTATAAATATTGATGAAATACAGTCAAAATCCGAGTTAGTTACTAGTTTTAAATAACGCGGTAGGTGTGTGTTCCCACTGGGTAGACATGTTGAAAAATAGTTCAAAACAAATGGCACCGGAAGTGATGTTCCGAGTGCAAATTTAACCGGAAGTACCCCCCCGAACTCATTTATACGAGCAGTGTAAACCCTTTCAGTGTAAACACATTCAGTAGTTTAAAACAATGCAGGAGTTGGAAAACAAAACAAACTCTGTTGACCATTCAACAATTTCAGCACCGCAGACACCAACGTGTTTCCCTCGAATCTAGTTGACGCGTGTAACGGCGTCAGAAGTCCCCAAAATGCCATGTAAGAAAATGGCTGAAGACGTGGAAGAGTCAAATTTTAGAATATTGTAGAAGTAGAAAACATGTTTACTAGTCGTTTAGAATCATTCCTTAATGTTAAAATGGCGTCGTCAGCGGAGTGGTTCGGGTCTCCCCACCCAACATGCCCTCATTCAT
>OMKY01227133.1:0-12141 GCA_900302395.1 Bregmaceros cantori
CCAAAAAACATTTTGAACCGTCCCAAATCGTCCCGAATTTTCTGCATTTTTTTTTTTTTTACATTTATTTACATTTTGAGTTGTCTTACTGATAAATTGATCGAGAAGTATGAATACGTTAAAGTTGTTAAAAATCTTTCAATAAAGATGCTTGGTTTTGCGCCAACATCAGTGCAGTATTTAGCCTTAGATGGAGTTTACCATCCACTTTAGACTGCATTCCCAAGCAACCCTACTCCGGGAAGGCAGCGCCTGGCGCGGCGAAGGCCGGCACCGGTCTCGCAAAATGATCTTCCATACGCCACATTTCCCGCTCTTGATGGGGCAGGCAGGGATTCGGCGCTGGGCTCTTCCCTATTCGCTACTGAGGGAATCCTGGTTAGTTTCATTTCCTCCGCTTACTGATGTGCTTAAGTTATCGCAGGGACGCACGACTGCGCCATCCTCGACCGGGAAAGGGTTGGGCCTGGAGCGAACCTCCAGCGGTGGGTGCCACGACCGGACGCGCTCCGCGGGCCAAGCTTTCGGAGAACGTCCGCTCGATCCGCAGGCGAGACTGCGGGCCGCGGGAACAAGCACTCCGGAATAAGTTCACGTATTGTAACGCCGAGCGAGATAGGGGGAAGGAAGGTGGGGGTGGAGTCTTCAGGTGGTGGGTTGAACCACTTCATCACTGTTTGAAGGGGTGGAAGAGCGGAGCTTGTGGGAGAATCCAACTCTAACCGGGACGCGGACACCTAACGATTAATCGCACTCGACTAATCGATTAATCGTTTGCAGCTCTAGAGTGCACTATAAGTGAGCACTATATGGGGGGTAGGGAGTAGGGGATAGGGAGCGATTTCGGACACAGCCATTGGTTATGGCTCGCCGGCTAACAGGACTACGGCTGGCTCTGTGGCGCAATTGGTTCAACCGCTGCATCCAGTCCCATACAATGTACAAAACATGACAGTCACCATGTCTTGTTTTATCTTGACACGGTTTGTACATTTGCTTTTAAAAAAATAATAATATGTAGGTCATCTGAAAGTGAGACATCCTACAGGTAGTGTGCATGTATTAATCAGTATTCCTACCAAGTATATAATACCATCATCCAGCTATAAACAGTATTCCTTCTAAGTATATATTACTATTCCCCAGCTATAAACGTTTTCCCCGCCTACGCCCGGACCTGTTTGATCGGCCTAAGGAGTTGAGGCCTGCCATCAAGATGAGAGCTGCCGGCTCCAGTCTGTGCAGCAGTCCTGCTTTGCTGGCCAAGAGGACCAAACAGGTGCACGCACGCACACACACAGCCACACACACACACACACACAGCCACACACATACACTTTATATACTACAATCTGAATCAGGATTCCTGATAAGAGAGATGTGCTTGTTTATGTGCACAATGGTTGGCGCTAAAAGTCCTGGAAATGACAGTCGCCAGGGAATACAGTCAGTGAAACGGTATACAAATTCTAAACAGTTTTGTTCATGCTTTTTAACAGTCAGCTGAACCACTAGATATGCTTATGCCCTATGGAGTCCTTCAGCCTCCTCCAGGGCCTGTGACAGCCATGGAAACGTTATGCCTTCGACCCGTACGAATATAGTTGGGTCAGATTTATAATAGGATAGGTCGGCTACAGATGGTAGGGTCCTGCATGCCATGTCAGTGCTAACAGTGGTTTGACTAGAGTGTTTCCTACTTGACTTGATCATAAAATATGTTACCCAGACAACATTTGAATGGTTCTCACCACTGTGCTCTCGATGACAGGAAGTCAAGCTGGCGTACAAGATGGCGAAGCGCTTCAACTCCAACCCGACGCTATGGGCACGCTGTCTGCTCAACCACTGTTACACCCTGTGGTTCATCTGTCTGCCGCCCCGAGTGCGGCTCGCTAAGTCAAAGGCGCGTGCCATGCAACAAGCTCACAACATGCTTCTCAAGATGCGCACTGCTGAAGTGGAGGTGCTAGATGAGGTAGGCACACTTGCGCACACACGGTACACTGGCACTCCTAAATGTTTTACATTCAGTGTACATTTTGCAGGTTTTCCGGTGGGGTCCTAAATGTTGTACATTCAGTGTTCCACAGTCGCTGGCACAGAGGGTTGAAGGAATGTATTTGAGAGTCCTTGGGATCTTGTGACATGTCCGTACCAGAGATGAGATGTTTCCACGGGCTCCTCTGCATCTCCAGTAGAGAACACATCACCAACGAAGAAGTCAAAGCCAGTATAAAGCATGGCATCGGACCATATGAAGATCTAACCACAGTCTCTGCACATGGCTCCCATATATAAAACATAACATCAATGGTGTACGTTGTGTCCAGGTGTGCTATCGGGTGGTGATGCAGCTTTGTGGTCTGTGGGCGATGCCCGTGATGGCAGTACGAGTGCTGATGGAGATGAGAAAGGCCGGGGTCCATCCCAACGCCATAACCTACGGATACTACAATAAGGTGACCATGTTAGCTTTGGTGTGGTGAGACACCATAACCTATGGATACTACAATATGATTATTTATATATATATATATATATATATAGATATATAGATATATAGATATAGATATATAGATATATATAGATATCGATATCTCAAACTTTCCATTATTTTGTCTATGGCCTGTCCAGCTGCAGGCTTTTCATGCCATTGTTTCATGTGTTTCTCTGCAGGCGGTGCTGGAGAGCCCATGGCCCAGTCGGAACCGCAGTGGTCAATTCATGTGGACCAAGGTGCGCAACGTTCTGCGGGGTGTTGTTCAGTTCAAACAGGCTCTGAACCGTCCTCACGCCAGCAGGAACCCGACCATCATTACCACAG
Source organism: Bregmaceros cantori (assembly GCA_900302395.1). NCBI lineage: Eukaryota > Metazoa > Chordata > Actinopteri > Gadiformes > Bregmacerotidae > Bregmaceros > Bregmaceros cantori. The sequence continues at coordinate 2,828 of OMKY01227133.1, forward strand.
GTAGGGCATTAATGCATGAGCTTAGTGCCAGTGAAGCTATTGGACCCCAAAATAACCATCATAACGCTAACAAAGTCATTAAATAAGTCATTTAAAAATAAGAGCTACATTGAACCCCCGTTAATGCCGCTGTCATTTCCCTACAGCATCCTTTTAACCACAATGGTGACACTTGTTCATTTGTTGTATTCTTTAGGAGGAACTTAGATTGAGCAATACCAATAGGATAACGGCTAATAATTTGTCTGAACTGATCACTATACTCCTATGAGAATATGTGCTCCCGGAGCCGGCCCTGGGGTGTGGCGGATTAGACCGCCACTCCTGTGATCACAGCACACGCAGCTCCATCGGATCACTTCGCCTCACCGTCATATACTGCATGTCCACTCGCAACTGCTCTCTCATCCCCCTTTCCGTCTTCCTCTCGTCCTTCCACCTGGCACTGTGCCTTGAAGGATTGTTTTTGACACAGTGATAATATAACTGCTCCTCCCTTCCTGTAGCTGCATCACCGCCCGCCTCGGGTGCGTTACTCGGCAGGGACCGTCTGAGCCGCGTGAGTGCAGACAGCACTAGTGAGGTCAACGGGGACGACGGGGTGCTGTTCGCTGTTGGTGACTCCTTGGATGCTGCATGCACTACTGGTATACACACAAACTCCTACATCACATGTATCCTTGAGAAGCTAATGCACCATTCCAGAATGTATGTGCACTCACTGTGTCCGCAGCAGTACTTTGTTGGGATATCTTAGCCCTCCGGACCCAAATAATAACTTCCAAATGTTTCCTATTTAAATCCAATGCGTGAGTTGGTATACGACTAGGGGTGTGTTCAAAATATCAATATGGCAATACATCGTCGCGGGCCTCTTGACGATACGAGTATGGATACGGAGGCGCCAGTATCGTGCAACAAATGGAACTGCCCAACAGTTGCTCCTTGCTATGCGCATTTCGGCCACAGATGGCGGTAGAAGTAGGCGGCAGCGCTGTTGACAGTAGAAGAAGTGTGATTTGATATTGTCTGGTTGCCGTTGGATCGGCATTCTGGAATTGCTGTTTCCACGTTGCTGCGTTGCTGCTTCTATAGCGTTTTTTTTTTTTTTTACTTTTTAGAGATGAAAAATATTTTGTGATGTACTGTTAAGGAGTTGGAGGCTAAAATGTTGTCTTATAATCCTAAAATATCTGATATTGCCATTATTTACCCATAACGCATGCAAGTGAAACAAATAAAACATTTTACATTTTTAAAAATAATCTGCAATTTTGAATGTTGCAATTTAATTTAATTTTAAAGGGCAGAAAGCAGGTTAAATGTATGTGGCTATATTTATATTTGGTTCAATATCAAAATGATGTCATACAAATGATATACTATTAGATGACAACATTGCGAACGTTCAATAGTCTCAAGTTCATTCAATTAAAAAGTTGTTTTTGATTATTCTGTTGTTGAATACAAGGCTAGTTTGATGTCTGTCATTGTCCCCTGTGGGTAACCGACCGTAATCATATTATACTCTTGTTTTTACCTGCTGTGCTCTTCCTGTGTATCAGGAGGTCAGTCTGACCAGGGCTACGGGTCCAAAGATGAGCTACATCAAGAAGACTCGGCCCAAAAAGCGCTCCCTCTTTCTGCAGAAGCTGCACGTAGTGGTCAGTTCAGAATTCTGTTGTTATTCATTCACCTCATACAACTTCCACATGTTTGTAATGTAGTGTATGGTGGGAACGCAGCCACAAGGGGCCGCATGGGAAAGGCCATGCAGGTTTTGTGTGATAATTGCAACTTAAGCTGTGAAGACGCGTCTTTGTCTGGTCACTGTCTTGAAAGCGAAAGTGCTGCATTTTGACGCCTGGTAGGCATATACACACATTGAGCCTACAAGTTCATGGTCTTCATCTTGTTATTGAATGTTGAAAAAAATGTACTAGTTAGGCACAGTTAAAAATCTTTATTTGTAGCTACTGACACTGCAGTGACCAAAACAAAAGCCACAACTACGAAACTGCAATATATTGCAATGGTGGGAAAAACATAATTTTTGGAGAAACAAACGTACAGCCCTAATGCAAGTTGTTCCACGTTTGCTTGTGTTGTGATTTGCAGTAATGTCAGCGGTGGGGTCAGTGGACAGTGCCGTTGCCCTGGGAGAGGTGTCTGGGCCTGCAGAGATCCTTGCATCTGTTCCAAGTATCTGTAAGCTGCCCACAGGAGGCGGCAGGGAACTTGGTGAGCACGTTTATTGTTTAACGTTCAATTCAATTTGAAAACCAATGGGACACGTCCTGGTGTGATTACGTTATAACGCAGTTACTTGCATACCACTTCCCTTCCGGTGTGTTTTTTGTCAGTGTCCGCACCAAAGCTATGCACAAACAAAATGTGATGAATGAATTTGTTTCATATTATTTTTTAATTTCTTTTTAAATCTGTATAAATTATTGTTATTATTATTGTAACCCTTATTATCACTCAAAGCACAACTTTAGAAATGCAGTCAACTAGCATTGGGATAAATAAAGTAAAATGATTTGTCAGTGACTCAAAGTGTTGCTTTACCATATAAAGAACAATCAGTACAACAATGTGCCACAATTGTCCTATTTAAGTTGTCAGAAAACCTTTTAAAGTATGATTTTTTTATGTGTTCATAGTGGGCATGGAGAGTCATAGCAGACCATTTTAAAACTGTATTATGGTTGTTCTGGGACTGCGTCACTCAGGATTTCTGGTACAAGAAATATAGCATGGCCGTTCATGGCAACACAGCCACAGAAAGGACAATCTCCTGAATTCACCGGCTCCAAGCAAGCTCCACGGATCCGGCGGGTCGCTCCGAAAAGCCGAGTTTGCGTTTTTGTTTGTTTGGCTGTTTTGTTTTGTAAATGTATTATTTTTATTTTAGCGCCAAACGTGGCAGATTTTTTTTACCATAGTGTTTATTCATTTATATGCAAAATATCATTTTTGACAATTTCATTGTCACTTCCACTTTAACGGTAAAAGGTGGTTTAATATTTTCAATTTATTGATGCTTGCTGCGTGTTGTGCAGGCGTGACAAGCAGTGCCAGGGACAAAGAAGCGGCAGCCGCTGCCTCCGGCGACGCAGCTGCTCAGAAACAGAGGAAACAGCGGGCAAGGCAGAAGAGCTTTGCAGAACGCAGCTGCAGTTTTAGCTCAGAGAGCCGAGCCGGCATGCTGTCAGACACCATCACCAGCCACTTGGGGGAAGATGCCCACATCCTTGCTGCCGCTCTGTGCACCACGGCAGGTATGTCCTTTTGCTTTCATTAGTACTGTAATGGAGAAGAAAGTAGGAAATGCAATGGCAGTTTAATATATATTTTTCTAACGGTGCGTTTCCATTGAAGATCGTGATGCTTGTCACGTGTTGTCTCGTGCCAGCGGTGTTTCTATTCGAGTCGACGCTCGTGACAAGCGCCCCGTCTAGGAAGGTTGACGTTAGATCCGATACCTCCTTTGAACGCCATAAGTATCCGAACCAACTTCCCTGGGAAGGAAAGGACAGAGGCAGAGGCTCAGGAGCTGAAAGAATTTAATATCGACGATGGCCTTATTAATTCTTCTCAGAGAGGGGCAGAGAGGGCACCGTGTGGGGAAGTCGTCCTGCGAGTGGCTGTGTGTGGTTCCCGCTGGGAGGGCAGGGGAGAGAGTCCAAATAGTCTATGGCTGTGCTACGGTGACTCGACTGGCTCGCATTGCGAGCTTCGACCACACACGGCCCCCCTGTCCCCACCCACAAGTGCCCTGCACGGCATGGTTGTTTCAAAATGTCCGCATGTCTGCGTCGAATGACATCAGGTCGCACGGCAGCTGGTCGCTGGACGCAAACTCTTGTGGCGCGTATCAATGCCGCATCTCTTTCCATCCACTTACATGGTATTTTCTGGACAAGCGTCAACAAACTTCAATCAAAACGCACCGTGGGTGCTTTAATCAAAAGCTGGTAAAGCTGTTAAAGATATCAAAACAATTTTTTTTTTTTTTTTGGAAATGCACGTTGGTGCAGTGCTTAACACTGCTGCCTCACCGCCAGAAGATCCTGGGTTCGAATCCCAACCCGGCCAAGTCCTTTTTGTGTGGAGTTTAGATGTTCTATAGTTTATAGTTAACCTGCTCCAGTCAGTGCTCATGGCCAAGACACTGAATTTCACTGTACATGGATGTATTTGTGACTAAATTAAGTACCCTGAGGGAAACATTGCCATTTCAGACCCCAACTGAAGCAGGTGAAAAAAATAATTAAATTACAGTTTTACAGAAACTAATTTAAATCTCCTCGAGCTGCTTCATCCTAATTTGCTTTATGGATGTGTGGTGGGCCATTTCTGTCTTGATACATTTCTAGTTTTCTTTTTCAAGCGTCTTGCTGTTGTTACAGCAGAATGATGCTTTGCAGCAATGAAGCTCATAAAATACAATGTAATGTTGTGCATGCCACTAAACTATTTTATGTCTTCTTAGTAGTATATATAGCCTACTATATTGGTAGTTAATCAACATGTGCCACACTCCATGTGTATGATGTTGTTCAACAACACAGCCCTCGGGGGTGGAGAAGGAGCCAGCCTAAAGACCGGCAATGGTGTGGCCAAGGCCCTGTTCAAGGACTTGGATGAGGAGCCTGAAGAGGAGCTGGGCTTGGATAAAGAAGAGTCTCCAACCACACTCTCAGCCGGCGAAGAAACGCCATCTACAGAGTTGACTGAGAAAAGTGGTATGGAGGGCTGGGCAAAATATGAATTCTTCAAGCTAAAACCGTAAGATTCTAGTCTTAGCATGTTTCACCAACAAGTCACGGTTTGCGGAATACACATTAGATCATTTTCCAAATCATCAAACGTAATCTTACCAGGTTCTCCAATGATCAGACGGTGTGGATGTATTCACCAGGGTTTATTCAGGATACAATTCAGCAATTGGCACGGGCAGTTACAGAGTGGGACACCCATTGTCCCTCCACGAAACCAGCATCAGAGACTCGCTGGCTCACTTCCCCAGTTCCGCTACTTCCAAAGTCTTTAGGCTCCACCCCTTTTTGGTGTTGACAAATCCTACCAGTTGGCACATAGCACATGCACACAATGATAATAGCAGGTGTCCTTCTGCCCTCCGCACCGCAGGCGAGGTCAATGAGAATATTCCCAGTGCTATTCACCTGACAGGCTTTTGGTTGGCCTACGGCCTCATCAAAGCCAAATCTTTCTCAAGTGCCTGGAAATTGGCGGGCTTTTATGAAGTGATAATTTCACTGTCCTTTCATAGAAACGGGCGCCGAGGAGGATGAAGAAGAGGAAGATGCGAAATGCATTAAGGGTGAGGACACTGCATCGCTGCGAACGCCGGTGTTGGAGCGGGAGGATGTGGTGACGGGCGCCGACCCACTGTCCCGTCTGGTGTCTGAGTCCGAGGAGCTGGCCAGCGTCTCTAGCCAGGACATGCCCAGCGGCTCTTCAACGTCGCTGCCAGCCGTGGTGTCGCGAAACCTGGCCGAGGAAATTGAGATGTACATGAGTCTGCGCAGCCCGCTTGGACTGAAGTCTTCCAGCATGGAGCTCCCAAACACGCCCAAAGATGCTTCCTCTGCTTCTCCAGTTCGCTGCTCAACAGGTGTGGTGAATAACATAGGGCACCCGCAGGAAATGAAAAAGTCTTGAAATCAGAAATGAAATTTTAGGCCTTAAATGTCTTAAAAACATCCACATTTTCATCGCAGGTCTAAAATTGGACTTACTGAAGTCTGTAAAAACATTACATTTGTTAGTTCGAGTAGACCCTTAGAAAAATGTGACTGTTTATATTGTCTACGTGCTGAAAGGACCATAAGTAGGCTCTGCCCGTGCATTGCAATTTCTTGTCAGGTGTGAGCCACAGTCATTAGTCGAGAATTTAAGAGAAACTACTAGTTAGGTTTGCAACTATTTGCATTCAAAAAATGATTGTCCTCTCTGGCAATATGATTATTTGCCATCTGAGCAGATGTCTACTGTGCTCTTCACAATCAGGAATGTGACCAATTATTAATTATCTTCACAGGCCCACCTCTGGAGCGCCGATCTAGCCTCCCCGTGCCATCGGCTCCCTCCCCCACCACACCACCAGCACCAGGGGAGACACCGAAGCGCAGCCCCAACACCGTCACCCGCTCTAAAACCTTTGCTGCTCGAGGCCGGACACCAGGCCGTGGCACTCCCAGCAACTCACTAACTGCACTGGTGAAGTCCCCACAGGTAAATTGTTTCTTTCTAAGAAATGTGAGTTTGTTTTTTGTTTTGTTTTTTGTTTTTTTTGAGGTTGAATTTTCTTGTTGCACACTACTCTGCATGTGGAGGCTTTTAAACTCATTCAGCCGCAACCATTTTCACACTAAAAAATGTGCACTGATGTTTGAAAGTGTGAATGTATAAGCTGTTGTGTTCAGAAATATATAATGTAAAGAACAAGAACTCTACTACCTAGATTACTGCATTACAATTTTTGATGTTCTAATAAGATGTTGTCTTTGGCACTATGCTTTCCTATTCCCTGACACGTGGAGGGTCGGGGATGAGTTTGCCGCGGCTGGTCCTTTGTGTTATCACGATTCATTTTGAACGGGTGGATGCATTGGTCCCAGATTTGGTGGGTTAATGCTCTAGTGTAGGTTAATGGACTAGACTATGGGGGCAACACTCAAGATAGCTGAATTCCATTTTTCTTTTTCTTTCTTTGGTCCATAACTTCTGAGCTCAACCCAAATGTTTAGCTTTGTTTTCGCGGATATATCTTTAGCAGTCAGGGCGACGCTGTAGGCCTAGTTTGTTTTTGGTGTTTGGTTTCATTTGATGGGTGCTGTATAGATAAAAGCTCTGATCCATATAGGTTGCATCCCTGGGCTCCGTAATCAACTCCTTCTCTGGCATGAAGATGGACACTCTTCTGTCTGGCCCCAAGATGGACGTGCTCAAGTCAGGCATGAAGCAGGCGGCTAATGTGGCCAGCAAAGTATGGGGTGCTGTGGCTTCAGCTTATGCCGATTCTGACGAAGAGGTGAGCCACTCCCTGGCTACGTTTTAGAAATCATTTGTTGGGAGACAAACGGCTGGAAGTCTTTCACTTTCAATGGATGACTGGGCCGGGGGGCATGCTCCTTGCTTCTTCTAGAATTGTTTTCGGTGGGGTCGGTCCACACAGCATTCCAGATCCACTCTGTGTGGACACACATTTTTACCTGCGCCGGTGCTGCGCCGCGAGGAAGGTTATGTATTTGCTAGCGTTGGTTTGTCTGTCCCCTTGATAACTGAAAAAGTTGTGCATGGATCTGGATGAAATTTTGTATAGTTGTTGGAAATGACACACGGAAGAATCGATTTAATGTTGGTCCATTTCTGTAGCCGATAAGTAACCTAATTAGTCCATGAGCCAGACCAGATATTGGTACCACCTGGGGTGAATAATTCTAAGTGGTACTAAAATGTTTATATGGTCCATATAAGTGAAATCATATGTGATAGCCTTTCCACACTGGTAGCTTTGTCTCTGAAATTTGAGAAAAAGCAAATTCACCCATTAGCGCCATTGTGTAATTTACTAAAACAAGAAGATGTGACAAGGGTATCATTAGTATCAGTTAAAATATATAAGGGTTATGTTGAAATTATGTTTTATTGTGAATTTAAGGTGTCAAGGAAAATAAAAACATTTAGCATGTTTTTTTATTTTTAACATTGTTTTTTTTTCAGCTTTTGCGCAAGAACTTTGAATAATAAGTAGATGTAAGGTTATTTTTCAGCTGGTTTGATACAGTTTCAAGGATACCTCAGTTATGGCTATGTAAGTTTTAATTAACTATTCTAATTAAGGTTAATTAAGGTTTATTAGTTAAGTACAATAATAATATTTCCTTTTATCAAATGTATAGGATGTGAACATATACCTGTGATTTCAAGAAGATGCAGCAGCACTGCAGCAAGTTTTAAGACTGTAGATCACTAGATAAGATACGTATTGTTATAATAGTGCTTTATTGTTGTCAGCATTTTTTTTTTTTTACATTTCAGTATGGCTTGTACCTTGCAGATGATAGTAGTATGGTGATGATCAACACTGCCAATGAAGCACCCACACAGAAACTGTATCATTCTTTGTACAGCTGATAACTCTGACTCTCAGGTCTCACCACAAGACCTGGAGTCATGGCATACACTGATCAGGGCAACAGAGATCAAACAACATGCTCCACTTCTGGATATAGCCAGAAGAACCTTGAGGAAGGATAAATACGACCGTTACAATATCATCGAAAATGCCATATCCTTTTCACCATGAAGAAGGCCCTTGACTCTTCCCATTTCCAAAACCACTGCTGGAACTGCAAAACTCAGTGGTAGAAGATTTAGCAATGCACCAACTAGTTCAAGAGTGTTTGATGAAATATGCATTTTCTGCAACAAGTCGAGAAAGTACCTGAAGGGCCAGAATACAAGGGAACCTCTTGTCCAATGTGTTTTGAGTTATGTGCAGAAGCCTCTTGGATCTGGAACATACCTGGAGTTCCTCAGAGATCAACAGTCTCTCGGCATTCTGGATGTCTCAGATAGACATGGCTGAGATCATGCTGGGCCTCATACAAGCTTCCCGAGAGGGCGACTGGATGCTTCACCTTGCAGCAATTTGAAAGATGTTCCCATTCTGCTTTGCCTATGAGGTGAACTACGCCCACTACCTGACCTACTAGTGATGTCTCATCTGCCAATCAACACCCTGATGTCCATGCTCACTTCATGCAACGTGGCTTTCCAGTCCAGACAAACGAGGAGACCGTGAACAAGGATACCCAGACACCTGGTGGTACAGAGGGGTTCATCCGAGTACCACAGCAGATACCTGAGGCAGCCTACTGGCATGACACATATTGGCCAACATGACTTAAATCACCCAGACCTACTGCTGACTAGAACCGGAAGTGATGAGGCTGGTGTCCAGTCCCTTGTTCAGCTGATGGAGACCATTTGGTTGAATCCTTTCAACTCTGAACATGAAAAACTGGTCACTTGTCAATTGCTACTGCTGCATCCCCAGATATAGCCAAAGACCTCTTTGAAGCCCAAAGGATAAGGGAGGAGGCATATCAAACCTTCAAGAAAGAGGGCCTGGAAGCAATTATCTGAACAGTTCCATGACATGATGAAAAAAACTGAAAATGCTCTGACATCAAGAAGAAATCGCGCAGCCAAGGTCGTGACAAAGAAGTGGTCCTCAAAGCAGACAGGAAACTGTTTCGTCAAATGATCCTTGTGAC
>OMKY01227135.1:0-12669 GCA_900302395.1 Bregmaceros cantori
TCCCGAACCGGTTAGAACCAAAAAATACTGTTCCCGGAACGGTTAATTTCGTTCCAGTCAGCTGTTTAATGCTATGTAATTATATGTTGCGGTAAACCCACAGCAACTCGCTACAGAGGCCCGCTGGTAGCGCTCTACAGCCGAGGTCTCGTTGTGTGTCGGGGCGAACCCACAACAACACGCTGCAGAGAGTCCCTCAACGATTCCTACTTCACTGCTGCATCGTAGATTTTATAAATACTCTTGTTTTATTTCTGAAGTTATCCCCAAGTCCACTCCTTTGAGGAACAAAATAAAACCGGTATTAACCGGTTACCAGTATTTTAAAATAAGTGTTCCTGTTCCGGAACATAAAAAAAGATAACGTTTCTGGTTTCGTTTCCGTTCCTTGGAAAATACAAAAAGTTCTTGGTTTTCGTTTTCGTTCCTTGAACCGGTTCAAAACCCTGCTTATGAGCCAGAACCAACGAATCGTCCACGCATTGTACGCCGCTAGCCCGTACATTGGGAGATGTGGGCGCAGTTTGGTTTGGGCAACCTGAGTTTGGTTGTGACGCCTCCACATGTCTCACCGCTGTGACTGGATAACACGATTTGATTGACACAATTTTTAACACGTTTTCCGACCCTGGTTTTACCAGAGCCAATGATCCTTCAGATCGCGTGTGGTGCGTGGACGATTCGTTGATTCTGGCTCGCCAGGCTAGCTAAGGGCAAGCAGACCTGCAGCATACTTATGCCGGAGATGGGAATCGATTTCACGACAGCTACATGCACTGTGAGACTAAGCCACAGGCACAAGAGTGTATGATGGGGCTGGATGAACTGACTGCGTCGCAGCCCCGGAACCGGTGCAGATTGAGCGGATCCAGAGTGTGTGTCCAAAATATAATAAAACTAAATAAAGAGAGTGGATATTAAATACTCTTCAGGTTTCACTGCTGGAACGGGCCTACGCACAGTGCTGGACTGACTGTAGGGCACACCGGGCAATTGTCCTGTGGCCTGATGGCCTATAGATTTTTAAAAACAATTTTCAATGTATAATATACAGGTACATATGATTGCTATGGAGGTGGATAACGGTATATAAACAGTAAACCTACTATTGGCCTTGTAGTTGTAGTCAGGGGCGCCGCCAGGGGGGGAAAGGTGGTACTGATTCTAAGGGCCCGCAGCACGGCCCACGGCCCGTGGACGGTGGATGGCAACTAATATTTTATTGTTTTTTATTATTATTATTTTAGAAATTTCTACAAAGAAATGGTAATTGGAAATAAACGTATTAAACACACACCTGTCGATTTCCATAAACTTTTCGTTAATTCTTCTAATTCGGGGGGGGGGGGGGCCCAAAATTAGAATCTTTCATAGGGCCCAAAATTCTTGGCGGCGCCCCTGGCAGTACCAAACAGCAAGGTAATAACAGCGCACTCTACTGGCCATCATGATGAAACGCCTCTAATGCTCTGACCAAACCTTTCAGGCAAACGCTGACAAAAAAAAAATCAAAATTCAAATACAAAGACATGAAACAGCTATATTAAAAAGTTAACAGATTTCAGCATCTTCTTTCTTTTTATCTTTTTTTACATCAATACAATTATTGATAGCGCGTTTCTTGGTTCATGAGTCTGATAGAGAATCAACGCTCGTTGGTTCCTCGTTCTTCGGCGGCACAATCCTGCCATCCGCTGGCCAGAATAGGGAAATGCAACGCCCTTTTAAAAAAGTACTTTAATTTCCACATAAGTAGTGGTTTCCTTACCTAGATCTTTTTACTTCCTTAAATGTTTTTAGGTTTCATCTATACTATTATGCTTATTGTATCATTAAATTGTGCCAAAAACACTTCATTAAAAAGCACATCACAAAATTCACAATTTCTAAACGAGCAGAGTTCTGGGAGGACCTCGAAATGCCCACTGGAGGCAAATGTTGTGAAGCAACCACAAAACGACCAGAATAGAGTAAAAGTTAAATGGTCTACTATGACTTCCCATGCCTATTATAAACAAAGAAACCATTTTAAAACATGATTTTTCATGTCACCTCACCTTTAAGATAGGCCGACGACATAGCCATCATCAGCAGCTCTCAAAACGACCTGCAGAACTCCCTAAACTCCCTAGCAAAACACGGCACTGAAGAGGGCCTCTCAATAATTGTATCCAAAACAGAACGCACGACAACTGACAAAAACAACCAAACTCTCCATCAGGGCTCCGAACCCGTTCAAGGAACGAAAACGAAAACCGAAAACGAACAGAATTTTGCAGAATTTCACAAGGAGCGGAAACGGAAACGAAAAAATATTTTTTCTACTGTTCCGGAACAGAAACGGAACATTATGGAATCCACAAAACCGGTTAAAACGTGTTTTTCTGTTCTCTATATATTTTAACATATCTTATGTCTGGGAGACTATTTCCGGTTGCATCCATTCAACTTTCACTGTCAGTCGTCAAGCCCCATGCATCTGGGGCTCCATCTTGTGGACAGAAGAGGAAGCGAATGTAATGGCGTTAATACAGTTACACTGAAGTTTGAAAGTCCACCAAATATATTTTGTATAAACTATATCTAAACGTAACATTGCACAATATAAGGAACTTTAAGAACAAACAAAACTTTTGCCTTCCGAACCGGTTCAGGACCGATATTTTGGTGGTGGAACAGTTCCGAGAACGAAAACGCTAAATATAGACCTGCCTGAACCGTTCGGAACGGAACGTTTTCAAAATAATTCCGTTTTCAAGCCCTGCTCTCCATATCTCTATTGTTGGCAAACAAATACGGCAAGTCACAGAATTTGTGTATATTGGCCACAAATGATCAGGCTCAAATGACAGATCCGCAGCTGGGCAGCCTTGGAAAAACAACTTCTTACGTCAAAACGAATCCCGCTCCACATCAAAGCCAAAATCTACAATACATACATCTTGCCTGTAGTATTATACAACATTGAATGTGTAAACTGGACCATAAAGTTGAGCAGTACAATTGAAACATTCCAAAACCACATCATGCGATGGGTGACAGGACACAGACTTTTAGACAACATAGTGTAACGAAAGCGCCCCCCGTGGAGGAGCTGGGAATAGAGGAACTAGAACGTTGGCAATAGCTGAACCCAGCCATTGCCAAGGTTAGTTCGGACTCTATTTAAGGAGGCGTGTTGGCCGGTGGAGGACCGTCAACGGTGCCGGCCCAGAATGCACCGCGCATGCATTCACTACAATAGAAATAAAAAAACTCCATAGACTAACCTCACTTAAACTAATAATGACAATAATCAAAAGCAGAACACTCAAACTCTATGGACACATAGGGCGATCCCAAATAGGTCTGACCTAAACTCACTAACTAAAAACGATCAGTGGTCGGCAAGAGAAGTAGAGGCAGACAACCCAAAAGATGGCGCGACAACATCTATCTGATCTGTCCATCTGCTGTTGAGCATATAATATGTAATTATGACATCACGATGCATTTTATTTACTTACTTAAAAGTCCACGCCCACAGCGCCTATGGTGTGAGTGGTTCCTAAAGAACACATTGCCTTTGCCTTGACGCTTCAATTTGCGCCCGTACGACGGTGGAATAGCGCATGATCATACGTCATCCTGTACTCTTCCCTGCGTTGTACTAGCGCAACGCCAACGAGCCAAAAACACGCATCTCCTCACGTAGAACGTCACACGCCCAAAGCGTCACTTTTACGTCACTTTGACGCAGGGCAAGGCACCGTAGCGCGAGCAATGCGCTCTCTGCATAGCTCGCAGAAACGAGCGAAAAAAAGTTATCGGGATAACTTTAGCTCGGTTTGCAGCACGGTTTACCCCGAGCCAGCGTCAATGTCCGTCTTCCACTCGCTGCGCTGGTGGCGCAACCCGCAAGTTTGCCATGCGAACCGCCGATGCTGACCGCTCGGCCGAGCTATGCTGTCCCGAAAGAAGAGCAAGAACGAGGCGTCCCGCAGCGGGGCCGCGGAGGTTCCCGGGAAGTACGTGAGGAAGGAGACGTCGCCGCTGCTCCGGAGTAAGCTATGCCCGCCCACCCGCGTCCCTCCCCGGGGTTAGCATGGTAGCATTGGCCGCTGATAGTTAGCTCGTCGCTGTCGGACCAGCAGCAGCAACACGTTATTTAGTTAAACGTTCTATTTTTTTTTTGTTTTTGTTCCGAAAACGCGAGACATTTTAGACATAACGGACAGACCAGAGCACAAGACAACAGGCTCTACACTTTGACACGAAACTCAAACCAGAGGACAGAGAGAGATGGAGAAAGTTTGTTGCAAAGTCTTTAGTGGTACCCCAACGGTCAGCCCAGCCAGACTATGCGATCGGTGAATGTGCTCCTTGTCAGGTTCAATTAGTGGGATTGCCTAATAAATGGGGGTTCGGGGCCATCAGTTGTGTTGTGCAGAGGTCTAGTGAATACACGGCTGTTATTCCTACTGAATAGACTGTTAAAATTGTTCTTGTATTACGACAAAGTCCCCAATATAAGACATTTTCAGTTGTGTCACAGTTAAGTATAGAAATCCGTTAGGGCTGCATCGATTAATCTATTTTTACTGACGATTAATCTTGGTTTTTTTTCTTTGATTCTTAGCTAGAAACTTTCTTAATATTGAAAACGTCTCTCGACTATCTCTACTTACTTACCTCTACTATCTACTAGCATATAGAATATTTATAACATACCTTTTTTCCTCCCAAGCTTACTTATGATCCAACTGAATGGATGATGGGAATGGAGACTGGCATTGGGTACAACATATATTCAACACATTCGAGTATAGGGTGGGCCAAACAATGAAACGATTAATCACTGTCGATTATGGAATTAGTTGCCCATTCATTCAATAATCGATTATCATTGATTTAATGAGCTATAAATTCCACATGGATTCATTTATAGTTTTGATGCCTTCAAGTGTGAATCTACAATAGTTGTAGTCCTGAAAATGAAGATTGAGAATGTGTGTCTAAACTTTATGTACAGTTTGTTTTAGAAGAAGATGAAGCCGGCAAAAATGATTTCTTTTAGTGATTAACTGATTATTAACCAAAACCTTCCCAACTCCTCTACTTGCACTATGTGATTATGGTCATGTAGGCGTGACATTAGTTGGATCAGGCCATGTTCTCATGTTGCATGCTCCGTGCGTCCAATACTATCCACCGTCTATAAGATACCACACTCGGGGGCGGAGTGGTTTTGGACACTGCTCTGTGTCTACCGCCGCGTCCACGGTGCCGCGAGTTCTCCTCCCCTTTTGGCTTGTCTGCGATGTCTACCCCCAATCTCTTCAACCCAGTTTCCGACTAATCCTACCCAATGGAAAAACGGTGCTGAAAAAATACTAAAAGATTGTGCTGCCCAGTAGCTCAGTCGGTTAGGCAGTGCACTGGAAAGCACGCATATGCCTTAATGACGCGGGTGAGTCGGTGGTTCGATTCCCACCACCGACGTATTTCCCGCATGTCTACCCCCCATCTTCACCTGTTTCCACTAACCCTAATAAATAAAGCTTGGGAAAAAACTGCCTGAATGGCCTGAAAAAAACCCATAAAAAATAAATAAATAAATAAAAGATTAAGATACCATACTCTCTGAACCAGAGACACATGGTGACACACGTGGTGACTGTTCTGAGATCTGTCCAGCTCCATCTGGGTTTCAAATGAAAAGTGCTCCGTATTTTACAGATCTCATGCCGACATTCATCCGCCATGGGCCAACCATCCAGAGACGCACAGAGCTTCCCTTACCGGACAGCGGGCCCACTGCGTTCCCAGCAGCCCCCGGGCGTGAGCCCCCCGCCGCGGTGGCACGCAACAAGAGCTTCCTGCGGCCACCCGTTCAGCGGTCCGCCCATGAGGCGGCGCGGCGCGAGAGCCACCGGCTCTCCGCTCCGCCCTTCCTGCCCCTGGACTCGTACATGGCGGAAATGCCCAGGGTGGAGAACGGAGTGTCGGACGCCAGCCGCTACTACTACCCTCCCTCGGCCGAACATTACTACGACAGCCAGCCGTCGCAGCCGGGTCAACGGGGGCGCTTGCCCGACAGCTTCCACGAGGACTATCGTTACTATGACGCTGGCGAACAGCGTAACTTCCAAAGACACACGCCCCCAGCCCCCGCCAGACCACTGGCTGGTAAGTTACTGAATCAGAATCGGCTTCATTCTCCACGCTGCACGTGCAAGTCCACGCATCGCACGCGATTAGAACGATCATTGGGTCTGGTAAAATCGGGGTTGAAAAACATGTCAAAAAAGTGTCAAGCCAATCGTGTTATCCAGTCACAGCGCAGTAGGTTGGACAAGCGGCGTGGAGGCGTGACAACCAAACTCTACCCATGTCTTGCGTCGCCCATACCAAACTCGGACGCCCATGTCTCGATTCAAATAATTCCATTGGTCGTTTACGGGGGATGTCTGCCTGTGTGCGATACATGGATAATTCTAGCTTGAAAGGCTAAATAAAGTCATAGCTGACCTGAGGATCTCAAACTCCCAAAATGGATGTCACCCGAGGATCTTTGCCTCCTAGGAGGCGTGAATTCTGCTGAGCTGAAACCCTATTCAGTAAGAGGTTGGATTACTTATCTTGCTGTGTTGTTTCAGGGATCGGCCGCATCCAGGCCAAGTCGCTGGGCAACTTGTCCAGTCTGCCTTCCGATGATCTACCGCTCCCTTTGGGCTGGGGCGTCGATTGGACAATTCGTGGACGAAAATACTACATTGACCACAACACTAACACCACCCACTGGAGCCACCCTCTAGAGCGGGAGGGCCTACCACCGGGTTGGGAGAAGGTGGAGTCGGCAGAGTTTGGGGTGTACTACGTCGACCACGTCAACAAGCGTGCTCAGTACCGCCACCCCTGCGCCCCTAGGTGAGTGTTCAGGTATTACCTCCACTGGAGCAGGAGATGGTCATACTGCAATCTAGGGCCCTGTCATTTCTGCCATCATGGAGACAAATTCATGCCTAAATGTAATCTTTGCACTGGCTCCCTGTCCGTTTCAGAATTGACTTCAAAATACTTCTACTGGTTTTCAAATGTGTTAACAAACTCGCCCCTCCGTACTTGGCTGATCTGCTTGTACCATATCAGCCGTCGTGGAACCTGAGGTCCAGCGGCACAGGGCTCTTAGTAGTTCCACGAGTTAACTCCAAATGGAATGGTCTTCCGGAGGCCCTCAGGGCCGCGGAGACTGTCGATGTTTTTAAGGAAAAGCTCAAGACACATCTCTTTGACCTAGCTTATCACTAGGATGTTACTGTCATCGGTACATCAGCCCACTGTATGTGTTTGCATGTGTGTCTGTGTGTGTGCGCGAGTGTGTTTGATTTGGGAGGCTGTGGGTGACGTTGTTCTGTTCAATGTTCTGTCTCTGTAAAGCACTTTGTGTTGCTCTGCATGAAAAGTGCTATACAAATATATAAAGTTTGAGTTTGAGTTTGGCAGGTGATTTGAGTGGGTGCAGCAAAATGTTTGAATCTGTCATAGGCGTGTAACACAACATAAAATGTGAACATACATTCATGGGCGATTTCCCCGTTGTATGAAAATAGACCCAATATGCAATATTGTCAAGTGTTGGCCATTAGTTGACACTGTTTGACCCAGTTCCAGGCTAATGCTGCAGTGTACTTGTTATGTACCGATCGTCCACGGACGGCACATCCCGGCGCACATTGTCCGCGGACCGCACGCCATCATCGCCGGCTGCGCCTGATCTGTGGAGCGGCGCGCAGATTGGCTCACGCTCCCCTTATAAGGACGGCGTGGGCAACCGGACCTTGCGGCGACATAATCCTTTCTCAGACCTCTCCGGCAGATCCAAAATGGGGTCTATCATCAGCAACTGGATCCCGAAGATAAGTGTATTGGATCTCTTACATGAACTGTCTCCTGTGTCCAAAAACACCAGCTTCATAGGGACTCTCGGACTCTGTTTGTTATTTTCATACACTCTGTACAACTGCATACTTTTTGAATGTAAATATACGGGTTGCCCCAGTGGAACCCAACTCTTTTCCTAGTCCTGCTTGGGTTCAAAAATTAAACTTTCTCTGAGGGATTCATAGCAGTACTATTTGTGTACCGTACTATTAATTGCACCAGAACGCTGAGTGATGTCATGAATATGTCACTTTCAAAACTAACAAGTGCCCACTTGAGGCAAATTTTGTAAAGCAGTCACAAAACGACCAGAATACAGTATTACATGCTCTACTATGACTCCAGATGCTCACAAAAACACGGGTCACCTCAACTTTAAGGAACATCCTTACAAGGAATACTGAAAATGGATCTAGTGCAGCTCGCCTCAACAAAATGTATGTCAGTGGAATGGCTGAAGGCATAAAAATAATAATAATAATAATATTACATTTAATTTTTAGGCAAGTTTCGAGACCCTCAAGGTAAGAAACAACAACTCAATTTTAAATAACAAGATTCAGGTTTAGGCTTGATGGAGTCAATGGAGTCTGAGTTCCTGATGGTGGGGGTCATTAAGTTCGAGAGTTTGGGGGGCCGTGTGGCTGAAGGCACCGAGCCCCATGGTGGAGAGATGAAATGGAGGGTCCGCGTCGGGGTTGAGATTTGGAGAGGTTTTGATAGGTAAGGAGGGGGGGAGGGGCAAGGTTTATGCACACCTGTTTGTGGACACATGGTTTATTACAACAGACAAATTCGGCAGGTAGTTCCGGTAAGAATTCTAAGCTGAATATGACTTCCGGTTACTTCTCTAATCAATGACACTGCACACCCCTACTGCACATCTAGTGCCGATCTATGTCCCACAAATGCATGACTCAATAATCCCCTTCCCGTTCCATTTACTCAATCAAGTCGTATTTTCAAAATGTCAGCCCCCTGTCTTCAACACGTAAACTCGTCCACAGTTAAAACAGTTTTTTAAGTAATTATCTGAAATATGCGTTGAACATCGTTACGTGATGTTATCACTTGTTCTCCTGCACTGTCTGTAAGATATCTTTCAGCCTGAGCTGCACGCGTCTGCCTGTTTGGATCAATCCTATTAGCGATGAGATTGTGATCACAGGGATCGTTGGCAGGCTGCCGCCACCAACGGCAGCTGTACACTAAATCCATCATTATTGATTCAGCCTCCTGCTCCGGACTGTCTCCTTCAGTGTGTTCTAACTTGCATACTCCACTTCGTTGCACTGTGTACACTGCAAACTACATGAATAGTGTGGAGATTTTTCAAAAGGTAAGTGCTTCTCCAAATGGAACTACTCAGGAATAACGGTTGCGGTACGATACAAATGAAAACTTACTTTTATGCAGCATTGCAGCTGCAGTTTTGAAATTTTTGGTGCGGTCCCTGCTCTTCGGCAACATAGTCAAAATGGCATTTGTGACTGCAAGGAGTGTCCAGCGTTCCACACTACGAGCGCTGGAAGTGCACCATCCAGGTACTCTCGGCCCACTACATTTTGATATTTTTGACTTGGAACGGCAGTTGACTCTCAAAGGATTTGAAGTGCTGAAGTATAATGCTGCAACTAACGATTATGTTGATCATCGATTAATCACCCATTTTTACTGACAATTAAGCAATTAATCGGTTCATTTTTCAATTAAAATCTGATTGATTATTAGCATTAATTATTCATAAAAGCTTGCAATATTAATATTGCAAACATTTAGCGTGGAAGAGCATACTCTTCCATGGTAAACAACATACCAACACATTGGGTTTTCACACAAGCTTATGTGTTGTCTTTATTGTATTAGAGGCATGACACTGGGAATGGCAAATGGCAGAAGATGGAACAAGGAATCCAAGCTGGGAACAAGGAAACGATTAATCGCTGTTGATTAATCGATTATCAAATTAGTTGCTGATTATTTTACTCAAGTGTTCAAATTGTGACAGGTTCAGACAGACTGGCTTATCGCACACACCTGCAACTCGTTCCCACTCAGGAGAAGAGCTCCCGTTGGGCCCGAGGCACTTCTTAAAGTTGAGGGGACATCAAAAATCATGTTTTAAAAGTTTCTGTGTTTTTAGTGGACATGGGGAGTCATAGTAGACCATTTAATCCCTGTATGACGTCATGCCGGTCTTCTTCGTCTTTCTGATACAATACATAGTACAGTGCTTAAATAGTATAGTAAAATATTAGCGTGGAACTGCGTCAAACAGTGTCAACTAATGACCAAAACTCAAGAATATTGCATGTTGGGTCTATTTACATGGCAAACAATGTGGAAATATTGCACGAGCATGTATGTATGTGAAACTTGTTATGTTTGTGTGTAACTATCACATCGCCAAAAGTGCTGTTTGGCGTTTGCAGTCCTGCCATAACAACACCACCCATGGTATAAGTTGCCCATTGCATGAGATTCAAACGTTATGCTGCACCCAATTCAATTTCCTGGAGAACAGGCTCAGCTGGAGAACAGGCTCAGCTGGATTTCAGCGAGCGAGCCAGCGTGAGCGAGCCCGATGGCTAGCCTGCCACGACAGCTTGGCGTTAAACTATTAGGATCGAGCGATCACGTCACTTGTGTTGGAGTCCGCTTCCAAACGCATCGCATTGGTTGCGGAGCAGCTCATTATACGAAGTAGGAGCGGCCTCGAATGTCAACAGCCGCTCCCAGTTCGCATGTCGACCGGTGCGGCTGTGCGCACCTGCAGGTTCCATTAAGCTACAAATTGGAGCTTACGAGATAATGCGGCCACCCCGTTGGTCCTTACGTAGTCACGTGGTTCAACATGCAGTATTGTGAGGCATTTCGGACGCACCAACTCGGTGGGAAGGAAGCGCGAAATTGGAATACTACTACTAGATACTAAAAACTCATTTGACAAATATTTTAGGTAACTTGAATCGAACCTGAATGGTAATGTAGCGAACACACTCTCGTCCCGTCTGCGAATGCAGTCAATGGTCAGCCAAGCAAGACGGCATCTTTTCATCTCGTCGGGTTGCGGTAAATCGGGGTTCCATTTGGGGAAAAATAAATGTAACTTGCGTGATGTTGCTCCACAGGCTTTAATGCAGCGATTCCCAGGCATGTCGGATTTCGGCGGTGCTGCGCACCGTGCACGTGCGCTAATATAAAGAATGGCAGGTGTATCCATGCAACTCCGCCCGATAGGAGGTGGTGCTACTGCTCACTCTGGGAGATTTTTGGAAGTGTGTGTCGTCACTATCTCGTTCCCAATTCCCTTGTAATGTTTTCGTATATTTAGTTTCCTTAATCATAAAGTCTTTACACGGGAAGACATTTTAATATTTTTACACTTGCTGGTTGAGATTGCCTGAATATTGCACAAGTTTGGCTTCTGCTTGATGCTGCCCTCATCGTATATTTCCTGGATTTACAGGAATCCGAGCCTCTGAATTCTCCACCCGGACTTGGTGTTCCTTGTCTGACCCAATGTTAAGTACGTCATTTGAACGTTCTCTGTTGGTTGAGCTCATTCAGCTCAGTGAAAACATCAGCACATCGTCAAATACTCTCTGTCGACGAGAAAAAGATATTAAAAAAATGTCGGCGGTTAGACGCAGACCACCTGTCCATACGGCAGGTTGTACTGGTCTACTTGTGTTTAGTGAATCCTAACATTTACAGTGGTATTAGAAAATTAATGAGTTACAACTATGAGGGACGTAAAATATAAAAGAGAAATAATATCCTTATTTCACATCGAATGAGAAGACATCCACACACATACAGAGCTGGGGTCTGTGGAACAAAGGCCCTCACACACAGACTAGTTGACATTGTCACAAATAAAACCAGTCTATTCCTGTGTGTGCTTAGTCTGGTTACTGCAGATGGGGCTGTGGGCTCAATGTGTTTTGTAAATGTTTCTCTCCTCTTTTGGCACAATTGCTTTTACTTGCATGCAGTGTTGCCTCATACAATTCACACGGGGGACATTTTCCTGAGATTACCACACGACTGCGGAACCGAGCGTTTCATCATACTGGAACCTTCCTCTCCCTCCCCCCTGCGTCGTGCATCCGCCGCCACGAGGCACCGCCGTACATAATTGCTGGGGAGAGCACACGGGAGAGAGTGGAGATTCCAAAAGCCGCCACAAAGCCGGTTCCGGAAATGCCCCCCAACCCCAATCACGCACAACCCTCCATACACCCACTAGACACATACAGCAAGACAGCAATCATGGAACCTGCCGAGTGTAACCAAGAGCAGGAGAAATGTGGCAAACGACTGTCCCCCTACCACACCTCAGAATGGCACAACTGTCCTCCCACCACACCTCAGAGTGGCACCAACGACTGTCCTCCCATCACACCTCAGAGTGGCACCAGCGACTGTCCTCCCATCACACCTCAGAGTGGCACCAGCGACTGTCCTCCCATCACACCTCAGAGTGGCACCAACGACTGTCCTCCCATCACACCTCAGAGTGGCACCAACGACTGTCCTCCCATCACACCTCAGAGTGGCACCAACGACTGTCCTCCCATCACACCTCAGAGTGGCACCAACGACTGTCCTCCCACCACAACTCAGAGTGGCACCAACGACTGTCCTCCCATCACACCTCAGAGTGGCACCAACGACTGTCCCTCTAGCACACCTCAGAGTGGCACCAACGACTGTCCTCCCATCACACCTCAGAGTGGCACC
>OMKY01227138.1:0-17627 GCA_900302395.1 Bregmaceros cantori
GTTAGCAGGGGCTACGCCAGTCAAATACCGGGGGAGAGGACCAAGGGACTACGTACCTCTGCCACTGTGCCGTTCCACACACACACCAAACATATATCACCACTCAGCCGTCCGCCTGGGGGGAGTGGGGGGGAGCACCTGGGAAGATGTACACATGAACACCCATTAATAATCAGTCACCCCCTCCCGGCAGCAGCCAGCAGCAGCCCTACACTCCTAACCAACCACACTCTTAGTAACCCCGTTAACATTAGCATTCCAAGCATCAGACGTATTATTGTCATCATCAGCATATTTATCACTGCTAGACCTCCCTCCACGGACTCTAGGCTAACTTAGCAGCTAACTTCTCCCGCACATGCAAAAGAGTCCTCCGTGCCCCTATATAGCGCTGCACTTACCGCAATCGCTCTGTCCCCGTGTGCGTGTAATCATGCCGCCGTGGTCCACTGAAGGCGGCGTCTCTGTCCGCACTGCCGAGCCGTCTGTTGCTCGACGTGCGAGCCAAACAACCTTACCCGTCGTCCCCCCCAGCTGCGCGTTATAAGCTCGTGGGGATCAGCGGGGCTGATCACACGGTGCGTTGCCTAGCAATGGCGGCGCGCCGAATGCACTCCCCCACATCTGCATTGACTTGTGCAGCTAGTGTGATCATACCAGATTTTATACCATGCCCAGCAGTGGGGAATGCACACATTTGTGTGCGTATGTGCAGGCCTGGACTGGGAAGAGAAATCGGCCCGGGCATTTTTGACTAAGACCGGCCCCCATAATTAGCGGAGCACATCTGTCATGAAATTGACATAACTTATGTCTCATAAATGCACAAGCGCTCTGGCCAAGGGGAAAAGGTGAAAACTTTTACTCAAAAAACAATGTGTGGCGACTTGACTTTCACTTGCTTATTGGATTCAATTACCTACTTAAATACAGGCACTGAAATAAACTCAGAATATTTTTAAAAGCAAAACATATTAAATAATCACTTCTTAGCTAGTGTTACATTTCAGTGTAAGACCTGTACCCTCCTCCATGGTGCAGTGGGCCCAAGCGACCACAAGAGGGGGCCCAAATAGCGCCTACCGTTTACTGTGTTAAGGCCGGCGGGTGAAATAGTGGGCCGCCGCCTGTGATTTTTACCACTATAAATAAAAATAAAATGCAACATCAACGGCCCTCTAGGGGCGTCGGTCCACCGGGAAAGTGCCCAGTGTGCCCTGTAGCCTGTCCTGTTCGTTCATGTTTAAATTGAGGTGAGTATCAACACATTTTACGCAAGGTTCAACCTTCGGTCGTGTCCATGAATGGTGCATGATGCGTGCACGCCGGTGGGCCATGGCTGACACCCGAGGTCGATCATCTAGCATTACCGAGCTCCTCCCGCAGACGCACAAGTGACGTAATCACTCGATCCTAATTCAAGATGGACACATTTTTGTTTGGTTCATAACTTCTGACCGGGTAGATTGATTTACCCCAAGCTTTGTTTTCACAATAGTTGTTTGGTTTTAAGCACTGGCACTGATCTATATAGATCAGTGCCAGTGCAAAGGCTTGTTTTCCAATGGGACCTGTGGCCTGTAGTCTACAAGGCCCCTGTATCATCAAATTTCCTCCGAACTCTAATCACCTGTGCGTCACGGGTCAATATTAGAAAATATTAAATCCCAGAGAGAGACAAAACACAGAGGGTTAAACACCCTTTTATTAACTCAAGGTTTGTCTTGCTCAATAAAGATCTCAAAGGATCAAAAGGTAATGTAACATAGAATACACGTTACGACTCGTCCATGCGGTCGGAATCAGCTTGACTACTCATCTCGTCTCCCTCGTTAGTCGGGGCCGGATCGGGAGAAGGAGGCTCCGAGGGGGCGCGCTGGACACAGGAGAGAACCAGATAAGTCCAGGTGCCAAGCGGGAAACAGGAATTAATACGATTTCATCAAAATATTGGCGTGTGACGCGCTCAGTCAGGTAAGCGTACCTGTTCCGAGAATATGGGGCTGCGCCTCTCCGGGGTCGGGCGTGGCCTTATAAGGACGCGGACTGCTGATCGCTGACGAGGAACAGCTGGCGGCGCTGGAGGCTCCGCGGACGATTCTGGATCCAGAGAAGGTGGCAATGGCAACATGTTGAAATAAAGCTAATTCCCATTGTGTTTTTTTTGACAGGACTACATGATGGCCCAGATGAACTCTGGTGCAGGGATGGGCATGGCTGGCGTGGGCATGGCTGGCATGGGCATGTCCGGAGTGATGCTCGGATCAGGACCCGAACGAAGTCCCAATGACTCCATGCGAAGCCAAGGAGGGGGCAATGTAAGCGTTAGCTATGTGTTGCTGGTTGAATGAATGCAGGAAAGTAGGGCTGTAATTTTGCCATTGTCTCCAGACGATTAATCTGTTCAGTGTTTTTTTCTTCAAGATCATTATTAACTGCGCCGCCAAACTGGTTATGTTTTTGGTCGCATACGATTTTCTGTCCCCAGGATAACTGAAAAAGTTGAGCACGGATCTGGATGAAATTTTGTACAGTTGTTGCAAATTACCAACAGAAGAAGTAACATAATCAACTTAATCACCATCTTACCGATGGATGGCTGGGCGCTTACCGCAGTCACGCGACCAGACTTCCGGGACACAGTGGCCGCTGGGAAATGTAGTTGGCATGTTTGCCGGTGGCGGCAATCCGTAATTGCGCTACTCTACGAGCACTTGCATTGATAATGGGTTGCCACACATACTGCTAGCACTAAAAGTACTATTTTTTGTACCATTACGGCACAGGTTTGCAATCTCTGAGTGCTTCTAGTTAACAAACTTTTTGATGTCACAAGAATGATCCCAAATTTATTTTCACTACAATCGATCGCTCAAGCAAGGCACAATTTAATAGACCCATATCTAATGTTGTTTGGTTTTAGGGTAAAGTATATAAATGGTATTTCAAAGAATAACATATTTCAAGATGGCTGACTTTTTCCTTTGTGATTTGTCAGGCTTCAAGATTATTTGTATTCATTCCAAGGAAAATGTGTCTTGTGCATACACTTACTTGCCACATAACATGACGCAACAAAGAAAAATAACTGGCCCCTGTGAGGTCACAATTCCTACAGCACACAGCGAGCATGGCTCTACAATATTTCTAGGGTTTAGCTACGTCCATACTGTCTGACAAATGCATACAATTATGCGTATTTCTTATTCAAGACAGATAAAGGTTTTTAAATACCTTGACACTTTTTCTTCATGGAGTTGCCGTTCAGTTGTCATCTTCAGTTGTCATGTGATACACTATATGATACGATATAGCTACGGCGTCACCGTGACAACTGGACGCCAACTCCATGAAGAAGGCTGCAGTCCCGCAGCCGAAACTGTTGAGGTATTTAAAACCTTTTATCTGTCTTGAATAAGAAATACATCTAATTTCTAGGGTTTAATGATAGCTTTGGGGAACATTAGCAGGCACCGACTGCATACTTCTAGTTTAGAAACTGCTTGGCAGTGAATATG
Organism: Bregmaceros cantori; assembly: GCA_900302395.1. NCBI lineage: Eukaryota > Metazoa > Chordata > Actinopteri > Gadiformes > Bregmacerotidae > Bregmaceros > Bregmaceros cantori. Next base: position 3,519 of record OMKY01227138.1, read on the forward strand.
ATTCAATGATTAATTATATTACAATAACCAACATTTTAGTGTCTCTGCATACAAAACTGTAGAAAAATCCTGAGCTTGAAAATCCTGACCAAAATTCGACTGCCAATATAGAGTACATACAGAACCAGTGAATTTCTATGCCATTATTTGGGTAGTAATATAATAATAAACAGATCTCAGATATGTGTATGAATACATTCTCCAAATGTGATCTTTTTTTCCAGTTCTCATGGAATACTGTCAACAGAACAAGTCTGTACAGGGTAAGTCCTTCATATTTTAAGCAGTGTTCGTCCATACTCTACTCCCAACAAGGGTGATGTCCCTAAAAATTCGGGACAATCCTGAAATCTAAGCTTTGGTCCCGAATTTGCGTGTCACGAAATTTAAACTTGTAACTATAGCTCTGAAAGTCATCAAGTCCACAACATCTAAATATTTTATTATGTGTTATTTTTCGACTTCTCACTTGTCCATATTCAGCAATGTTAACATTTGTAGCCAAGTTTATTGCTTTTGTAATCACATCTGATTAATATAGGGCTACTAATTAGCTGAATAGCATAGGCCTAGATGTGCCAAGCTTGGAAAATGCATTTTTGTATTATGCTATGTTGTATTATCACGGAGCGCAGGCTGTGGTCGATCGGCACCTTGCACACCCAAGGGGTCCGGTGTTGGTTCTCGAGTCCCCGGGTCAGGTCTGTGAATCCGATCTCCAGGAACCCGATGGAGAAGGGGAGACACCATGAAAAATCCACAGGGAATACAAATATATTTCGGTTGGCGTGACAAGCAAAGACAGTTTAAGAACATGACAAACGTAGCCAAGTGGGTCTCTTCTTTATTGTTCATTGCATTCATAATTGTGTCATATTCACCTCTTTTTCAGAACAATACGATGAAATTCTCCACCTCCAACTTCACTCAGCTCTCCGACCAGGTCATCGCCAACCACCTGGACAATGTAAGTTAATGTGTTAACAACTGTGTTTCTTTAGAGGAGTCTCCCAAATGCAAGTGGATGGGAAGAGATGCGGCAATGTCAAACAACACAAGAATTGGCGTCCAATTGGCTTGCGCAATAAAACAATAATATTGTATATCGTGATATTTCAAAAATAACAAAAATATCGTCAGTACCATTCACAATATCGGGATTATCGTCGGTATGTCTTTGAAAGCATGTGTACATCAAGTACAAATTTTGTCATTTTTAATGATACGTGGCAATTGAATGTTTGGGAGTGGTAATATCAATATTAAACAAAACACATGTGTGCTTATTGTCTTGAGCGAGGTTTGATAGAAGATTAATACAGTATTTAAAAAAAAAATCACAAATGTCCTTCTCAAGCATTTATTGAGCACTGGCACTATCAAATGGCCACCGAAAACAGTTGGCTTCATATCAGATTTTTTTGTTGTTGCTGAGATAATATTATTGAATATCGTGATATTTTCAATTCACAATAACGTGATACGAAAATGTGGATATTGGCCAACCATAGCGTCCAATGCCAATTGACAGGGAAATGTGCGGCCATTAGACGGCGACACCTTGTTCCGACACCCCTCTCGTTCGACAGAAAGATGTAAAGTGCGAATCCAAAAAACAATCCACTTATTTTGTTATGGTCTCTCCAAAACCCTAACCATAGCCATAACCCCTAACCTAACCCTGACAAAATAATAAAATCATTTTTGTGATTCAAACTTTACATAGCGGCAAAAAATACACTAAAATCAACGGCGCCACGGCCGTAGACGCAAAAACGAGCAACGCGTCAAAGTCCAGCGTCAGAAATACTAGGGAGAGACTGGCGGAGCAGCGGAAAGAAACGCCGTGTGGGGCACTCGCGCTGTGGGGGCACGGGGGTGGGAAGGGGCACGGTTTCAACGAAAAACGTTGACATACTAAATAAAATCGGTATTAACCGGTTGCCATTATTTTCAAATAAGTATTCCTGTTCCAGAACATGAAAACAATAACTTTAGTTTCTATTCCCTGGAAAATACAATAAGTTCCCGTTTTTCGTTTTCATTGTTTGAACCCGTTGACCTCTACATAACTAGTGTAGCGTAGAGTAGTTTAACTAGTGTATTAAAATAATACGGTCAACAAACATTGCCACATCTTTCATGCCAAATAATATGTCTGGGTGTGGCAAGCTATTCATAGGCAACAAAAATAATTAACCGTTGTATGCACATGTCACCGCATTCTACTTGGCGCCATCACACGCTACCATCTTCTATTGATAGTTTGCTGTTAGGCAAACAACACGGCATTTACACGCACCGGCATGTTGCTGTGTTTGCCGAACCGCTGTGACACGACAGCTGCCAAAACTCACAGTGTATGTGAACACTTTGTGCCTGGTTAGGAATTTCCATCTCAATTATAATTCCGTTTGTTGCCAAAACACGAGGATCATCTTGCTAATAATACATTCAACTAGAAGCACTCAGAGAGTGCAAACCTGCGGTAAGGCCATGGGGTTACCGATACCAAAACATCTAGACGCCATTATGTTACTAGGAGAATACAGATACAGAAATGCACCAAAATTGAATCACTTGTCACCAATGGTACGCGAGCATGCTCTTGGTGGTGCGTGGGATTATAGTCATAAAAATAAATATTTTCGCAAGAGGTGGGACACAAACGCACGTCTCCACTGGAGGCAACTGCTGCATCTGGCTGCAGTTTGTAAGCACAAAACAGTAGTCAAACTAGATGCTATTATGTTATGTTACGTATATAAATGGACCAAAATTGAATCACTTGCTCCGTCGGTCATTTCCAAAAACAACAATGTTGTCCAGATCGTGCTTTTTTTTTTACTTGAATATATAAATAATAATACTAATAATAGAGTGGATTGTCCTAATGTGGGCCACTGCCTAATGTGGGACTCCTACGTACAGTAGCTCTGTCTCCTTCCTAAACTAATGAATGTCAGTGTAACTATGGTAAAAGCAAATTATGGTAATGTGTCTAGCATTAGGTTCAACTGTTAAACACTACATTTCACTGTCCCACGTTAGGCAACTGACTGTCCCACATTAGGAAGCTGCAAAAAAAGGGCCACATTAGGGCAATCCACCCTAAGGGAAATTATCTCCACTTTCTGGGTGAAAGTGACTTTACAGGCTCGATACAGGGACACATCCCAGGGGATGGATAGCCAGGCTGGTTAGTGGATGTGGTCCGCCCTTTTTCTTTTCTTTTTTTTTTTTAGAAAGGAGGAAAAAAAGATATACACATATAACAACACAACCAGAAGCATGATAAAACACTCATGGAGACGGAGCCTTTGCATTCTGTGAGGCCTTGGTTTCATGATCTCTCTCTGGCTCTAGTCGTGGAGCTTGACGCTTTTGCTGGATGCCCCGGGGGAATCTTAGAATACAACAATACAGGGTGGCACGGTGGTGCAGTGGTTAGCATTGTTGCCTCGCAGCTAGAAGGTCCTGGGTTCGAATCCCAACCCGGACACGTCCTTTCTGTGTGGAGTTTACATGTTCTCCCGCGGGTTTCCTCCGGGCACTCCGGTTTCCCCCTCCACCAAAAACATGTTCTAGTTAACCTGCTCCAGTCAGTGTCTGGCCGAGGCACTGGCTCATGATCTGGAGTTGGCCCCCGGGTGCTGCGCCGCGGCCGCCCACCGCTCCTCAGAGATGGGTTGAATGCGGAGGAAGAATTTCACTGTACATGTATGTATGTGTGACGAAATAAAGTATCTTATCTTAAAACACACACAGATTATCAACATGAAGTGTTATAAAAAAGTCCATTGTGTTGGTTTCAGTCTATGACTATAGTCTATGAAGAAGAGACAACAGAATTAGTAATCCAAGGTGTTTTGGCGCAGTTTTGCACAAGTATTGACGTTATATTATTCAATGCCCTTTCCTCATATATTCTTGCCTTCCTCCTACAGAAACTCTTTGCTATGGCCGAAGCTGCGGCCGTGGAGTTCCCACGCAACCAGCCCATCGAGTTTGCAGACGAAGGCACCGCCAGCAAGTGCCAGTCCTTGGAGAGCCTGGCGTTTGACGAGTCCGACAGCCTCGACTATCTCAACTCTCTGGACCTAAAGTTCAAGCCCCTGGCTGAGGTCTGCCTCAACCATCTGCAGGACTCCCACCACTGATGCGAATTGCTGCCCCGTTCTTACCAGCTTAGAGATTGCACATGTCTCCCCACTTAGAGAATGACTTCAAGATTGAATGGCAATAAGTAATACGCCTTTCGGTAAACGCAAGGTCAAAAGATGTGCTGTGTCTCAAAAAATGCACTTTGTGCACTATTCTTAGCGCAGTCATGAGTTTTTGCTTAAATTCTAGTGCACTGAAAGTGGCCTGGAGGATGCCCGGGAAGGGGTGCAACCCCCCATTTCGGCGTTTCTCCACTCCGAGCATCTACCGCAATGCATCGGAACTGCAACGTTCCTCTCCACTGGGTGTCAGCGTCGGCATTTCGATTAGCTGGCATTCGGTTAGGGTACGCCGCCAGTCCAGTATGGTTTAGGGTTAGGGTTGGGGTTAGGAACGGCCTTTCCAGCATGCCGCAACCGTGGCCCTTCCATGTCGGAACAGCGGTGCTTCTGTCTCAGAGCAGCATATTTACCATGTCGGAAACCGCAGAACTTCCAAATAAATCTGTCGGAGAGAAGGAACGCCGAAACGGAGGAATGTTTGAAATGTGTAACCGCCCGGAAAATGGCCGGAAACCCAGTGACTGACAACTGGTGCACTAAACAGCCGCCACGTTTCCTATGGAGCAGAAATGGGACTGATGTTGACATCGCGGACGACACACACGTGTCATATCCCCTGATGTGTTGAAAGTTCTGTTTGTAGTCCGGTGATGCAATTTCCGGTAAGTGCAAGATGGAGGTTTTCGAGAGAGTATTAAGCTGCTGCACACTGCACTTAAAAGTCAGAGAGCTCGAATATAGTGCACTATATTTCAGAGCACTGACCGAAGTGTGCCGATTGAGATACAGCAATGATGTTTGGAGTGCAGTTAAATAGTCGTCACACTAGTTTACATGGAAACACACCGTGGAGGTAATGAAATTATAATTTGATGATCTATAGCTATATATATGCTATATAATGTCACTGTGTTACCTGCAGTGTTATTTTAAAGAAGTCTCACAAAAACCAATAACAGAGATGGGTTTGAACCATTTACAAAGCTAGTTGACCCAAATTAGCACCGCTCCTCAGGCTGGTACATCAGCTCATATGACTTACGATATTGTCGACAATCGCGATTTTGAGCTAGCATGATGTCACATATTTTTCATAAGATGACCGGACCCACAAACACAGTTTAGTGTACACTGTAATAGCTCAGATAAAGAATCCATGTAGAGGAAATGACCAGTCTTGACGCAGGAATATGTCTAGAGGGTTCATTTATTAAGCTATACTGGTATCGACTAGCTAAGCTAAGCTATGAGCTAAAGCAGGAACTTGGCCGAACACACATTTCAAGAAGTTTCACTGATTCATAGCCGGTGGTAGGAGATATCTGATGATGTCACAGGTTGTAGCCACTCAGGACAATGGATGCATGACTCTACAAGTTACACTTCACATTACATATTAGGGAGCTGCAAAAACAGTGCCCACTTTAGGGCAATACACCCTATCATGTCGTAAAGTGCCTTACCAACAGTGTTGGGCAAGTTCACATTTAAAATGAACTTCAAATTTCAGTTTAGTCCTTGTAAAATGAATTTGTTCATTCATCGTTCATAGGTCAGCATTTTAAACTATGAACAGGTGGTTTGCCAACATTATTGATAGTGTACAACCAGAACAAAAGGCACTATTTAACTGTTTTATTGTTGGGTTAGATTAGGGGCTGGGTTAGATTTGCAGGAGGAATTTGTTTTTGTTTTTTAATACTTTATTACTGTGTTTTCCCTCTGAAGACTTTAAATCTAATATGAACAAATGCTGAACAAAAACACAGCTCAGTTCCATAACCTCAAAAAAAGAGTGCAGTCACAATTCTACGTTCATCAAGGATAATTGAAAATCTTGTTCACATTTGCCTAAAATATGAAGGAGTTCATGAACTATCGTTCTTTGAAGAAGTTCGGGTACAACACTGCTTACCCATGCCACCCTGAAGTGCATTTAATTGTGAAGAGTATTTATTTTGTAACACGCCACTTCTCCTGTTCATGGGGCAGTTCCTGGCCTGCCTTGAAATTCTAGCAGTCGTTGCTTTGCCTGAAGGCTCCATCAGAGTGGCATTTCATTATTCCAGGAGTGGCCTGAGACAAAACACCAATCAAAGTTGAGATGGCAGGTGATGAGTGAAAGGTCAGTGAGTTCATCTCCAAGATATTTTGGGTAAGATATTTGTATTGGCAGGTTAAGCTGCTCACCGGGCGAAAGCGTGGGAAGTTGAAGACGTGTTTAGCCTGGGTCTCGTTATTATTTAAATTACGTTCTCAACGTGTGATAACTAGTGTGAATCTCGTACTGTCAACAAGGCTTAGGGAATGGAGGATTGGTCATGGAGATGATCACATGTTGCAAAAGAGATAGGGTGGATTGCCCTAATGTGGGCCCTTTTTTGCAGCTGCCTAATGTGGGACAGTCAGTTGCCTAAGGTGGGGCGGTGAAATGTGGTGTTGGAACAGTTGAACTTAATGTTAGACACATTAACATAGATTGCTTTTACCATAGTTTCACTGACATTCATTCACAAGCTTAGGTGTCCCACATTAGGTAGTGGACCACATTAGGGGAATCCATCTTACTTTCAAAGTGCAGCAGAAAAAAGTTACAACCACACTGGGAGAAACATTTGGACCATTTTCAGCTCAATTGAGGAACTGGAAAGGGGCGAAGAAGGGAAACAAACCCACTACTCTTCGTGTGTATGCAGAGATGTCAAAAGTACCCAAATGTCTTACTTTAGTATGAGTAAAATACACTACACAATACAATACACTCGACTTCAGTAGAGTTAAAAGTACAGACTCAGAAACATACTCAAAAAGTATTTTTGAAAGTAAAAAGTACAGCCTCTAAAAATTACTCAAAAGTATTTTTGAAAGTATAAAGTGCAAAGTAAAAAAATAAAATTGTATATAAAATGCACTTTTTCAATGCCTGTTTTACAATGTTTAAATGTTTGAATAAATTGTTAAAAACCAAAGTCTGGTCATGCCAGGTCTGAAGCCATGCTTAATGCGTGAGGGCTGGTCTGAAAATCATTAGTTAATGATTAAGTAATGCGAAATAATTAAGATGTAATGCTTAACTAAGGGTTAACTAAGGTTGAAATGATGGTTTAACTAATGCTTAGCTAATGCGTAACTAATGTTCAAATGCGGACACATATTATGAAGTGCTACCGAATACTTTTCTCCACGAAGGTGGAGATGGGCGGTCCGCGGACGACGTGCGCCGTTCGTCCAGCCGTCCCCGCTGACTTGTAACAGCGGCTGCACTAGATGATTGGCGTGGCCTCGATGCACCTAGCTGTGGTCTTTATGACTCACCATGAAAGATATGGCAACCACTCTTTCACAAGAGTCATCTTTTGTTCTGGGGCAGCCAAAAAAACAGCGTGCGCCTCCGCGGACCCGACGCGCTGGGTGACATTTATGAGCGGCCCATCATGGTTTCCGTGGTGATTCATGGCTTCATGTCGTGTGTGTGTGTGTTTTTTCCACAGACGATTCAGAGTCGATACTCTCCACTCAGGCCAGACAGCGGAGAATGGCACAACATTGCATACACCACTACTGGTACTTATGCACACACTCTAACAAACATGCACACACATCTGGGATGCAAATGCACATGGTGGGGTGGACATACAAACTTTCAAACAGACACACACACACTGAAACATATGTATGTGTGGTAGCACTTCATAATACGTGTCCGCATTTGAACATTAGTTACGCATTAGCTAAGCATTAGTTAAACCATCATTTCAACCTTAGTTAACCCTTAGTTAAGCATTACATCTTAATTATTTCGCATTACTTAATCATTAACTAATGATTTTCAGACCAGCCCTCACGCATTAAGCACGGCTTCAGACCTGGCATGACCAGACCCAACACACCGTAAACCAGATTACGGTCTGAAAATCATTAGTTAATGATTAAGTAATGCGAAATAATTAAGATGTAATGCTTAACTAAGGGTTAACTAAGGTTGAAATGATGGTTTAACTAATGCTTAGCTAATGCGTAACTAATGTTCAAATGCGGACACGTATTACGAAGTGCTACCGTATGTGTATATTCAGGTGCAGAGATGGGCGCGCACTCACGCACGCAAGTGCAGATTGAGTAGATCTGATGTTTGTGAGCGTGCATGTGTCCGCGTGTGTGTGTGCGCGCGCATGTTTGTGTGTGTGTGCATGTTCATGTGTGCACACATGCACGAGTGTGTGTGTGTGTGTGTGTGTGTGTACTAGGTCAAGGTCAACATGCAGTCTTATAATTATGCACAACATGCTAATGTTGCTTTGTACCTATTTTCTTCTGCAAGAACGATTTCTACATCTATCCATGTATCTCTCTTCTATGGCTATCAGTCTCTTCCTCTCACTCGTTGAAATGAATGAATTGATGAATGAATGAATGAAGTTTATTCATGACCTCATGCATTAGCGTTCATTTGTCATAGACAACAAAATATGCACTGTATTTTGACCATTTTCCGTAATTAGTCCTGCCACTTTTATCCACCACTTTCTCTGAAAATGAATTGATTATAAGACATAATTAGATATCTACAGCAAGTCCATTGATTATCATTGGCATCACTATTAATGTAAGGTGATATCTGCGAATACACAGATGTTTGGTTGTTGTAAAAGCAAGATTCCTGAATCAGGGTTGTGATCATGCAAACATTTTAATGAATTCCATGTTCCATTTTCTGGCCCACCTTTGGCTAAAAATATCGTGAACATCTATCCATAAACGGTAACCACGTTATTGCTCATCAAACATATTAGTTAAGCTTTTACCAATGTCCGGAATATCACATTAACAGAGAAGGCAACATGCTAATGAGGTCAGCCCACCACAATACATGTTGACCATACATAACGTTTTTGCTAAACAATGTTCACCTTGTGTCACATTGCATCTTAAAATTAGTTATGCACTCTGATCTGTGGTATCATGTTCCATTGGTTAGGTATTAGTTCACACCATACACTATTGAACAAATGTTAACCACGACTGTGAACAAATCATTAGTTGGAAATTCACGCATCGCAGGTGGGTGTGTAAACTTCTTAATATTATTCTCTTCTCCCACGATGCAGTCTTATTTTCTGTCTTGCCCCCCCCCCCTCATTCATGACTATTCCACAGAGAATGGATTCCCCTCCAGAGTGTGCTTCGTCCGCCTTGCCTGAGCTGTCTCCCTCGCCACCGACACTGCTGCCCTCATTGGACCACAGCCCCTTAACAGCACCCTCTTACTCCCCATCTCCTGCACCCTCACCCACTGCCCTCAACAACGCCCTGCCTCAGCAAGGAGCCCGTTCCTCTCCGCCCGTGAGCCCGCTTCTCCTCCTTCCTCTGCACACCCCGGGTGGCTCACCGCTCTGCCCAGATACCTCACCACCGGGACCCGGCACATCACCCCGGAGCTCCACCACGCCACAATATGAGGCACACCTTTCCTCCTTCCCATCCTCTCCATCGTCCAACAAGCATCACTTTGAGAATGGTGATGGAGAGTCCGGTGTAGAGGAGGGGGAGGATGATGATGAAAGAATGGAGATGGAGGGTGTCCCTCCATTGTCACCCACCCCAGCTGTGGCATTGTTCCCTGGGGAAGGAGGTGGAGGTGCACAAGAAGCCCGTTACACGCCCCCTGGTTTGGAGGAGAACTATTCATTGGACGCGCCACACCTGCTAAACTTTGGAGTGTCAGAGTTGGGGTTGTCCTTAGGACAGGGCAACAGTGGAGGCAACGAATTGGACCTACAGCTCTTTCAAAAGGATTTAGTTGGGAGTGGAGGAGTCACATCCTCTGCTGCAGTGGGTGGAACAACTGCATCGTCGCCAAGTCCTGCCCTGCGATTCCCCTGCCTGGTGTGTGGCAAACGTTTTCGCTTTCAGAGCATACTGTCGCTGCATGCCCGCGCTCACAGTCTTGACCGTGACCGCCGATCTAGTGCCCCACTGTATCGTGCTGGACTCCCCCCACCCAGTCTGCCACCTTCTGTGAAAGCCCACCATGCATTAAACCATCATAGCACCTATGAGCAGCGGGCCTTACCTCCAATGCCCTCCTCCACGCTCATCCAGCACCTGCGACAACAGGCGCAGCCTGATGAAGCTGAAGAGAAGAGATGCTTGCCAGGCACTGACATCACCCCACTGACTCCACCACTGACGGAAGAACCGATCAATCTTGGAACCTTCTCGCCCTCCTCCGCCGCATCTCTAGCTGTCTCAAATGCCTTCCGTTGCCATGCCTGCAAGGGTAAGTTCCGTACTGCCTCGGAGCTGGCACGCCACGTGCGTATCTTACACAATCCTTACAAGTGCAGCTTCTGTCCGTTCTCAGCCAGTCGCGAAGATGATCTGGCCATGCACCTGCGCGAGTGCCGCCTTGGAGCACCGGCCTCTGAGCGCAAACAATCCCCAGCAGTGGCCTATGGATCTCGATCTACACTAGTTGCCGCCCCCGACACCCCACTTCCTACCCCTACGCCAACCCCCACACCGACGCCCACCTCAGGAGTGTCTCAGCCAAATGCCGTCACGGTGGTGGCAGCCACAACAGCCCCGATGGCGGTGACTACACCTGCCCAGCCGGCATTTCGCTGTGACACTTGTGGACAGCGCTTCACCCAGTCGTGGTTCCTGAAGGGCCACATGCGCAAGCACAAGGATTCCCTGGACCACAAGTGCCAGGTTTGTGGCCGTGGTTTCAAGGAACCGTGGTTCCTCAAGAATCACATGAAGGTGCACCTGAACAAGCTGGGCTTGAAGGCTGGCTTAGGGGGCCTCGGTGTGGCTGCAGGGTTGGAATCGCCTGGAGGTGTGGGCAGTCAATCACTCAACGCCCTCTACTCTAGCCTACTGCTGGCGCAACGTCGCGGGGCTGGAGGAGGAGGAAGAGGGTCCGGAAGGGGCCGGTCAGACCATGGAGGTCGCGGAGCAATTTTGGGCTCTGCAAAGTCTGCCCTTTTGGGTTATCTCGGCTTGCCGACCGATGGGGGTGGCGCGACCTGTGTGGAGCGACTACAAGCGGTGGCGCAGGTTGCCGAAATGGGCGGCAACAGTGATCCAGTAGGGAATCAGACTGGTCGTATGGCTACAGAAACTACAGCAGTGACAGGGAGTAATGGAGGTGACCAGGTCGCTGTTTGGCAGCTGGTGGCACGCAGCTTGCTGGCAGCTCAACAGAACCAGAGAATCCAGCAGCAACAACAGCAGCAGCAGCAGCAGGGCCAACGAACCCCTGTACGTAGCTCTGTCATCGGAGAGACCGATCAGATCAGAGCATATCTGGAGGGGCTGGACCCTCGACAGGAAGTCATCTCCTCATCTGCAAGTGGTGACAGTGGTGGAGGGGGACCCTGGGAGTGCCCCGATTGTGGCAAACTTTTCCGCAGTTTGCAGCAGGTGGTGATCCATGCTCGCGTTCATGTCCAGAAACCCCAGAATGTAGGAGGAGCGGCTGGAGCTCGAGAGGACGATGCTGGACGTGGAACGTCATCATTACGGAACAGTGCTGGGGATGGCGGAGACGGCGCAACGAGTGGACTTTCAGCCAAAGTGCCCAATGCTGGAGCTCGCCAGAATGCAGCCACCGCAGGTTACCATGCAGTCATCTCTAGTCTACATGGTATGATGTTTTCTTTTGGTCTTCTTGTGCTGTTTTGGTCTCTGCATGTTATTCTTTAAATGTGCTATAGTGTTAGACGACCAGGCCTAAATAAGGCGTTTTTCTAAGCATTTTTCCAGTGGTGGATAAAACCTATAAAACAAAGTAATTGCCATCCGTATTTGGGCTTTTTTTTTCAGAACCACCTCAACTATTACCCAAAAACTCATTACAATCCCCAGACCTTTGGAGTGAAGCTTTAAAATTAAACGTGAGAGAAAAAACATAAAAGAAAATGACCTTGCAGATTCATGTGAATTGTTTAAAACCATCTGTAGAACTTTTTATATGGCAATATGGAAATCAAACTAGTTCAGCCTACATTTAAGTGGGGCTAATAAAAAATAAACAGATTTCTTCTAAAATTGCATGAATGAAGTTTGATCCAGTAATTATTGAGATATTATATATAATTATCAAGATGAATATTTTTGTGTCGCTCTTCTTCTGAAAACAGCGGTGCTGTGCCCATTGCTAGCAAAACAATTTTCAGGAAGCTTTTTCAAGAAACTACTTCATCATGAAGATATAATCACAGACAACTACTAGCACATGAACTGGAAGCAGGGCTACGAACCGGTTCAAGGAACGAAAATGAAAACCGGAAACGAACGGAAATGTATGGAATTTCACGAGGAGCGGAAACTGAGAAAATATGTATTCAAATGTTCCGGAACATTTGAATACATATTTTCATTACTTTATGAAATCCACAAAACCGGTTAAAAACGTTTTTTTTTTCCTGTTCCCTATATATTTGAACATTTCCTATGTCTGGGAGACTATTTCCGGTTATGCATCCATCCAACTTTCACTGTCAGTCACCAAGCCTCATGCATCTCGGGCTCCATCTTGTGGACAGACAAGGAAGTGAATGTAAAGGCGTTTTAAACCCCCTTTTAATGTTAATACACTTACACAGAAGTTTGAAAGTCCACCAAATATATTTTATATAAACTATAAACTTAACATTGCACAATATGAGGAACTTTAAGAACGAACAAAATGTTTGTGTTCCGAACCGGTTCAGGACCAATATTTTGGTGGCGGAACGGTTCCGAGAACGAAAACGTTAAACAGAGACCTGCCTGAACCGTTCGGAACGTTTCAAAAATAATTCCGTTTTCAAGCCCTGACTGGAAGTGATATTCATTTCTGTAAAATTCTAAAATTCTAGGTATCTCCGCATAAGATGACATGTGTATGTATATATCAGTATCAAGTTATAATGAAATAACCGTCGCAGTACAAGTAGCGAGCGTTTAAAAGATTGCCATGGCGGCTGGATCCCCCACCTTGTAGACACCATGGTTGTCTCTGTGCGCCCCCCCTTCAGCCGGACGTGAGAACGGCCTCCAGACATCATCTCGAGAGCGTGTGCGCGGGTCTGGAGTGAAGGACTGTCCATACTGTGGAAAGGCCTTCAGGTCTTCGCACCACCTCAAGGTCCACCTCCGAGTGCACACAGGTGAGCACCACTAGACGTCCGTGAACACTCACCCATACAGAAATGTACAGAATGTGGCAGTCACTGGCTGTGTCCGAAATCGCCCCCTAACCCCCATATAGGGCACCATATGGGGCGCACGCCATTTTGTAGGGGTGTCCGAATATTCCATGTGCCCCATATAGGGCACTGAAAGTATCCCACAATGCACCGCGAAATGTAGTGAGCATCGCGTGTACCCTAGACGGAGAAATATAACCCATAATGCATTGCGAGACGCATGACACTAATTAAAACGTAGAAGAAGACGACGCGCGCGCTCCGAAACAAAAACAAATAATTATAAATGTGAGTACAATTGATTTTCTGTGATAAAGTATACATATATTATAAAAAAAAAAGCATGCAAACAATGCCGACAGGCAATGACGTCACTATGCTACAGCGGTGACGTAAGTTAACAGTGCCGATTCTAGTGTCCGAAATCTCGACGCTGAGATTGAGTGGACTATATAGTCAGTGCCCTATCTAGGGGCTAGGGGTTAGGGGTTAGGGAGCGATTTCGGACACAGCCATTGTTACCACTTCCTTAATTACCTCATTGACCATATTGGACAAATGTTGTATAAAGATGTTCAAAAACATGCAGATGTTAAAATGAGTTTTATAAAGATGTTCAAAAACATACAGACTCATGCATGGTTTCTATATTTCTCATGACTGTAGTGAATTACTTTATGCCTCTC
>OMKY01227140.1:0-12200 GCA_900302395.1 Bregmaceros cantori
GGAGAGACGTCCAGACGGGCTTGACAGTCGAGACGCAGCGTGGCCCCGCTGGCCGTCACCGTGTCGAGGGGCTGGCGGGTGAAGCGGAGGTCGGCGAAGATTCCCCCGGCGTCCCTCGAGGGGGAGAAGGGGACCGAGGAGGAGGAAAACGATTCAGCTGTGGGGAGATGGAGAGGATAGAGATAATGGGATGTTAGTTACCATGACAACAGTCCTTGCTTGGAAGCAGGGTAGCATGCTCGGCATATTGATAAATATATAGAGATCAATAGCTACTATAAAAAGGCAGAAAATAGCATACAGTGAGGCTGCAGTGATTGGTCAACTGAATGTTGACTAAGCGTTAATATAATTAATCAGCAACTAATATAACAATCGATAATCGCCAAGGAATCTTTGTTATTTTTAACAGTTTTGTGTTTTTTAGGAAAACGAAGGACAAGACAAGAATATTTTCACCAGCTCAAAGATCAGACTGATGCGCTCACTCATAACGGCAATCTTTCTGTACGCTTATGAGACAGGGACCCTAGCGGCAAAACTAGAGAGAAGAATTCAGGCCACAGAGATGAGATGTTTCTACAGGATCCTCAGCATCTCATATAGAGAACTCATCACCAACGAAGAAGTGAAAGCCAGAATAAAACAAGCCATCGGACCATATGAAGATCTACTAATCACAGCCACCATATGAAGATCTACTAACCACAGTCACCATATGAAGATCTACTAACCACAGTCACAGTATGAAGATCTACTAACCACAGTCACCGTATTAAGATCTATTAACCACAGTCACCATATGAAGATCATGTCACGGGATCCCAAGGACTCTCAAAAACAATCCTTCAAGGCACAGTGCCAGGTGGAAGGAGGAGAGGAAGGCAGAGAAAGCGATGGGAAGAGAACATCCAGGAGTGGACAAGGTGCAGGCTGAGTGACACCATGTGAGTGGCGAGGGTTATTTTACTAACTACATATATTGATACATTTGTATAAGGCATCTCCTGATAACTAGGGGATTTCTAACAGTACGGATGTGTCACCTGAGGAAGCGCATCTCCTCGCTCTTGGCGTCGCTCTCTGTGACGATCTTGGACGTGGTGACGCTCACCTCCACGCCGTCCACCATGAACTTGCGAGTTTTCTTCATCGTCTTCTTCCCCAGCTGGTATGGAAATAAAGGTTTTAATTGTTACAATTGTTATCTTACCAAACCACCCCAGTTATCCAAGTATAGATTCAAACTTCAAATCAAATGTTGGCCAAACTAGATTACTAACATGCTACTACTACTATTACGAACATACTAGATTACTAAAATATTGGAGACTTGCATTATTAAAGTTATCCTTTTCAAATTCGGCACGTCCCAGTGCCAAAGTTTTTTCCAAGACCCGTAGAACATTAAATTCTGTGTCCTTGTCAACAAAACACAGACCCAAGAAACTTCAGATTTTCCTTCATCATCAGGGAAAAAATGCTTGTTTCTACATGTTTCCATTCTTCAGTTATACCCTCCAGAACAGAGGTGGGGATCAATGAAAAGAGCAGATTTCTCACAAAATTGTTCTTTGTGAAACAAGGAAGTGAACTAAACTTCGTGTGTGTGAAACAAGGAAGTGAACTAAACTTCGTGTGTGTGAAACAAGGAAGTGAACTAAACTTCCTGTGTGTGAAACAAGGAAGTGAACTAAACTTCCTGTGTGTGAAACAAGGAAGTGAACTAAACTTCCTGTGTGTGAAACAAGGAAGTGAACTAAACTTCCTGTGTGTGAAACAAGGAAGTGAACTAAACATCCTGTGTGTGAAACAAGGAAGTGAACTAAACTTCCTGTGTGTGAAACAAGGAACTGAACTAAACTTCCTGCTCACCGGGACAGAAACGGAGCCACTGTCCTTGCTCTTGGACAGGAAGCTGGAGATGGACAGGTTGTAGTCCAGACTGCTGCTGTCCGTGGCCGAGCCTGAGTCAGAGTCCTTGGCCGCTTCGGGCGGGGCCGACGGCACGGACACCGAGGACGACGACTCGCTTCCCTCGCGCTCCGACTCTGCCTTCTCCTCTTCTGCTGGCCTGGGGGTCTCCACGGAGCTTGGGGTCTCAGCGGTGTCACAGGGCTAAGGCGGGACGAGAGAAGACACTTTGAGAAAGGTCGAATTAATCTTCAACGATGAACGGCTCTGAAAAGAATTGAGAAAAAATGATTTTCTGAAGCCGATGACGGCAATTATAAAAATCATTTTTCTGGAGCTCATGCACCAGGGGCTCCAAACCGGTTCAAGGAACGAAAACGAAATTGTACGGAATTTTATCGGGAGCGGAAAAACAAAAAAAGATTTCTTCAAATGTTCCGGAACAGAAACGGAACATTATGAAATCCACAAAACCGGTTTAAAACTTTTTTTTTCGTTCTCTATACATTTCAACATATCCTATATCTGGGAGACTATTTCCGTCCACTTTCACTGCCAGTCATCAAGCCCCAGACGAGGAAGTGAATGTAATTGTTTTTAAATGGGTGTTTTAAACCCGGTTTCACGTTAATACAGTTACACTGAAGTTTGAAAGTCCACCAAATATATGTTGTATTAACTATATCTAAACGTAACATTGCACAAAATAAGGAACGAACAAAATATTTGTGTTCCAAACCGGTTCAGGACCAATTTTTTGGTTGCGGAACGGTTCAGAGAACGAAAACGTTAAACATAGGCCTGAACCGCTCGGAACAGAACGTTTTAAAGATAGGATTTAAGACTAGTCCAACCAGCCCAACTCTCACCATAGAACCAACAAGGTTACCTGGTGGGCTGGTTCTGGTGTGGGGAGTTTGGCTTCTTGGTGGATTTGGCTTCTAGAATCTTCTCCTTCCTCTTGGGTCTCCACGGGCGGCACCGCACCCTCCTCCGTACCGACCCCGTTCAGCTCCTCGCCAGCTTCTTCCTCTCCGTCTTCCTTCAGGTCCTCTCGTGTCGTCGCTCCACCGTCTTCTGGCTCCAGGACAGCAGGTTCTGGAAGGTTCTCTGGAACGTTCTCTGTGGTGATGTCTGGTCCGTCTACCACCATCTCTGTCGGTGACTTCACCAGAGACTCGTCCTTCTCCGGTCCTTCCCTCTCCTCCTCGCCCGTTTCCTCGCTGACAGTAACCGCCTCGTCTCCTGCTCCCGCCGCTGTTCAGAACAGTGGTGGAAAGTAATGAATTACATTTACTCATGTTACTGTAATGAATTACTTTTTATGAGTAATTTGTAATTTTCTGAGCAGTTTTTGAAATGAGTAATTTTTACTTTCACTCAAGTACATTTTTACTTTAGTACTTTTCACTCATTACATTTGAGTCCCCTCACGTTACTGATTACTAAACATATTGGTGGATGGTGAAATGTTTTAATTTGGGCAGAAAGTTAAACTCCTGTGCAGCCTGGCGAGCCAGAACCAACGCATCGTCCACGAATCGCACATCACATAAAGCTGTAATTTGAATAAAAAACTTGTGCTGATTTATGACTCATGCTTTTTTGCATTAAATAATTGAAAGTAACTTTTACTCATTTTACTCATTACATTTTAAAAGAAGTAATTTTGTGCTTTTTTAGATGGGTAATTTTACTTTTACTCCGAGTACAATTTAAGCGAAGTAAAGATACTTTTACTCAATTACAATTTTTCAGTACTCTTTCCACCTCTGGTTCAGAGGAAGACAAATTTAGTTTTAAGGGGCGTGCCACCGAGACGTAAGGTAGAGCAGTGCTGCGAGTTCCCGTCCCCCCACTCCGGCTTTTCTGCAATCTGCGACTCGCCATCCCAGTTTCCGATTTAATCCTGTCACCACGTCTCGACAAGGCCCGGCTTAACAGGGCGTTGATTCGCCCCACATGAATTTGGGCGACAGTCTGATTTGTCTGGCTGGTTGGTCCAGACCCAGCAGACAGTCTAGTCGTGTGCAACGCGTGAACGATTCATTGGTTCTGGCTTGCCAGGCGAACAAGTTGTGGAGTTGTAGGATCAAGTGGAACCAACCACTACAGACACTAACCCTCCTTCACATATTTCCCTCCAAAGTTTCCTCTGCTTCGTCTGAATCACGTTGAAGAATCGCGTATATTTAGATGGAAAATACATGTAAAATCTGGGTAAACGTACAATCGGCACATTAAACATGTAATTATAACTCAAATTAAAAATGTTGCCAATAATTTGAATAATTAATCCCAAAACAAAGTGATTAATAATAAAACAAACTCCACACTGTGATCGCATCTTTTGGTGCTAATTGCTTGCAATACTCGGCTAAACCCCTACGTGACGCTATAACACCGCTATCAGCTATGCGCTCTCCTATGCCAAGATGCGATCATAGCCGGGAAGGCTGAATCCTCTGAACTTTACATATATCACATCAAAGTTTACGCCCAGAATGGAAGCAGAGCTGGTACTGAGAATTGATCGTCACGTGACGTTTGAATGTAGAAATCCATCCATGACTTAACGCTGGGCAGGATGACGTGACTTCCTGTAGGATGGAATCGCCAAAGAGCGTCAGGATTTCCTGACTGTGAATGTCACATGACTGGCATTGTTCCACACTGGTCTACGTTTTTAATCTGAACACTTCCTTGCCGCAAATGTTTCCGGACCTTACACTTAAGTAGAAAGACTTAAGAATAATTTTTGTGAACAACAACAATGACTTGATAAATACGCCCACAGCTCTCAGCCCCACCAGGTCACGTGCAACTCTTCTTGCACGCGTGCGCAGCCAAGCATTGAATTGGTCGACAGCAAACTGAAATAAACCCGTTCCACTCTACCGTCAGTCTGAGGCTCTGCAGCCTTCTCGTCCGAGGCTGCGCTGAGTTTGTCGTCGTCCTCAGACGCCTTGTCGAACTCGCTCGTTCCGAGACCCTCGTCCGACAGCTTCCCGCTGCTGGCGTCGCCTTCTTCCTCGGCGGTGGTGGTGGCGAGGCCTGGCGCCTCGGCCCCGGGCTCCAGCGGAGCGTCCGTGGTGGGAGGCTGCGTGGCGTCCTCTGTGCTGGATGCCACGCTGGCGTCCGACGGCTGCCGTTTGTGGCCAGACACTTGCTGCAGGGGTCGGACCGAGGGGAGATTGTTTTCCTACCACAACGTTCATGAGCTAGACTAGTTCTTCCCCCATCCCCAAGATGACAAGCCTGGCAAACCAGGACCAACGCATCGTCCACACATCGCACATCTATAGACGCTTGCATTGGGTCTGGTAAAACTAGGGTTGGAAAACTTAAAAACGTGTCAATCAAATCGTGTTATCCGGTCACAGTGCAGTAGGTGGGACAAGCGGCGTGGAGGCGTGACCACCAAACTCCGCCCACGTCTTGCATAGTCCGCACAAACTCCGCACCTAAATTTAAAGGTCTACCAAATATTGTGCACAAATTACTTCTAAATGGTTCATGATATAAAAAAATGTTTTTAGGACGAATAAAGTCCACAACTTCTTCCAAACTTTTACATTTCATAGCACATACAACCATATACATACTGATTTTTAATATAATTTTAGAAGAATGTCTAATTGGGTAAAAAAAATAATTAAAAAAATAATGTGAAAATGCTGAAAATGTATATGTAGACCGAACTAGGAGGATTTTCATATAAAAAGTTCAAAACTTTAAAATCTACAGCGGATTTCATAAAATTCACCTGGGAAAAAAATGGGGTCTTTTTTTCCATGAAATGTTTTTGGGTGATAGCTATACTAGTTTGAAAAAAAGGAGCCAAACTGTGTATAGCTATGATTTTGTTTTATAGGCTTCATCCAGGGTTATTTTACACATGGTAAATCACCTAAGAGAGAGCCTGTTCCAGGCCTGGGCATATACCGATGGTGCTAATCACATGCACGAATAGCCTTGCTGGTAAAGAAAGAGATAGCGTGCGATGCCTCCACCCGCCTCACCTCAGCATCATCCTCCTCGTCCTCCACCCGCCTCACCTCATCCTCCTCGTCCTCCACCCACCTCACCTCATCCTCCTCGTCCTCCTCCCGCCTCACCTCAGCCTCATCCTCCTCGTCCTCCACCCTCCTCACCTCAGCCTCATCCTCCTCGTCCTCCACCCTCCTCACCTCATCCTCCTCGTCCTCCACCCGCCTCACCTCAGCCTCATTCTCCTCGTCCTCCACCCGCCTCACCTCAGCCTCATCCTCCTCGTCCTCCACCCGCCTCACCTCAGCCTCATCCTCCTCGTCCTCCACCCGCCTCACCTCAGCCTCATCCACCTCGTCCTCGACCCGCCTCAACTCAGCCTCCTCACCTCAGCCTCATCCTCCTCGTCCTCCACCCGCCTCACCTCAGCCTCATCCTCCTTGTCCTCCACCCGCCTCACCTCATCCTCCTCGTCCTCCACCCGCCTCACCTCATCCTCCTCGTCCTCCACCCTCCTCACCTCAGCCTCATCCTCCTCGTCCTCCACCCGCCTCACCTCATCCTCCTCGTCCTCCACCCTCCTCACCTCAGCCTCATCCTCCTCATCCTCCTCTTTGGCGTCCTCGATCTCCTCCTCCTCCAAGACCTCGGCCTTGGCCTCGGCGATCAGCTCTCTGAGTGGCTTGCTGTCCTTCACGCTGCACACAAACGGGTGCTGTGGCGGACAATAAAGCAAAGGGTTACATTATTAATAATAATAATAATAATATGTATTCTGGTAATGTTCATCTTTTCTGTTTTGATACTTAACACATTGAATTTTTTTGGAATCAGGCCCAAAACTCCCAGACATTTTGACCATTTTCGACGTTTTTTGTAGGGTCACAGCATATTATCTGACAGGGCAACTGTAAAATGCTATGGCTCGTTTGAAAGGCCAGACTTTAATCTGTAAATCGCCGAAAACCGTGTGTCTCTACGTTCATCCATCACCTCGCAATCTCGCTAAAACAAGTCAGGTGTCCGCAAAAATCACCTAGTTTGACGTTGAAGAGGAGATATCGCAGATTTTTTGAAACCTGCGCCGATCAGCATGTCGCGTTTTATACTTCTCTCTCTTTTTCTTCCTTTCTTTCTCTCTTTCTTCCTTCCTCCTCTCTTGCTCTCTTCCTTCCTCTTGCTCTCTTTCTTCCACTTTCTCTTTCACTCCTCCTTCCTTTTTCTATCTTTTTTTATTTCTTCTCCCGCTCTTGTTTTCCGCTGCGTGACCGTGACGAGCCAGATTTGGCTCGCCGCTGGAGTCTGCTATCTGGAAGGGGCCTGCCCTGGGTTACTTGCGCTGCGCACCGCCCGGTTACGTGCAGACCATGTAAACGGGGCTACTGGCAGTCTGGAAACACGCGCGGTTGAACACAATGTGGAAATGGCTAGATTTGGGGTCGCTGACACAATCCGTGTATAATGATTAAAATGTCCAGATGATCGCACAAGTTTTAACGTCATCTATGACAGTTCTGTTAATCACAGACGTCCCAAAATCACACACAATATGCATCGAAGTGTCTAGTTTTCAAATATATTATAAAACGAAAAAAAACGTTATATTACGTTTTGGGAGTCAACACATGGGGAGTGAAAACTTATTTTTATGTGGCTTGGGAGTCAATGAGTTAATAATCCCACAGAGATACTTCAACCGAGAGAGACAAGGAGAGATAGAGAGAGCTAAACAGTATATGAGAGAGAGACATCCCACACGCGACTTCTTCCGGTGGTACTCTCCAATAGGGGCACCAACAGCATAGTCAGAATGAATGGGATCCTATGGGAGCTGAAATAAAAAAATATTAAAAATATACATTACAACATACCTGGAAGTAGGCACGGACATCAAAACAAATGGGGTGTTTATTTTTATATAGTCTATGACAAAAACACATTACCTGTAACAGTTGAACGGTGCTCCACCTGTGGTCGACGTTCTTGTCCAGAGCTTTCCTCAAGAAGTCTCGGAACTCAGGAGACCTGGAGAGTGAATTCAAAGCATTTTACATTCGCTCTCCAATGCTATCAGCCATTTTAAATTTCCAAGGAGTTGGGGATTTTATGTTGATTGACTTGATAGGTTTGTTTTTGGCCGGCCCATCGCTAAGGCCACTGATCCAAAAGACCAGTTTGAAAACTAAAAAAAGAGAAGAAATGACGGGCTTTACTGGACAGACGTGGAGGTTGAGTTACTTCCTGTGAAAAATGAAACAATGTGGACTGGGCGACCTGCCAGAATAGGGACCCGTGTCCAGTATCCAGTGTCAGTCACCGGTCTAACTCCTTCCTTGGGGTTTACACCTACACTCTGATGTAGTGTGCAACTCCCCTAAACAATCCATTCTTTTAAAACCTTAGCATCTAACGCTAACTCCTAACTTAACACCAACCCATAACCTTAACCCCAACCTCCTAATAATAAAATATAAGCGAGCCGTTTTAGGGAGTCGCACGCAACATCACATCCATCAAAACATACATTACACTGTGCTGACGGAGAGTGGAGGAGGAGAGTAGGAATACCGGGGGAAATAGATTGATCCCGGGGCAGATATTAGACAGTAGACGCAACACCGGGAGGGCGCGTGATGCCCTCGGGTGGGAGAGGCGTCCACCGGGCGCTCATGTTGTAGTGAATTTGAGTTGTACTAAATAAAATGTATATATTACGTTATATGACATGCGTCTACCTTTGGAATATTGTTATTTTTTAAGTTACATTTCCCGGCGTCATCGCCGTTTTTCCATCTTTATTGGATAGGACTAGTGGGAAACTGGGTTGAAGAGATCGTGGGTAGACACGACACTGAGGATGCTGCGGTAGACACAGCGCCACTAACATGAATGGGGTCGCGTTGGGTGCGGTGTCCATAACCACTCGGCCAACGCGGACCCCCATATTGTTATTTTTAGTTCTTTAACCGCAAATCGCCCGCATTTAATTGAAATAATATTTTTTGCCGTGTCAACCACCCGAACCGTGGTTAACCGCGGGGCCAGCCGCAATCCGCGGCTGGCGTTGGTTCTGGCTTCTCTACTTGGCTAACCCTAACCCACCAGGAGAGGAGCAGCAGCCATACCACTTCGAGGGCTGCATCAGGGTCGGCGGGTCGGCCTTGGCGATCTTCAGCAGGACCCTCATGGGGTTCATCTCGTGGTTGGGGGGCTCGATCTGGGCCAGCTCGATGAGGGTCACCCCTAGGGACCAGATGTCGGCCTTGTAGTCGTACGGACGGTCCTTTGACGTCTCGCACATCACCACCTCCGGGGCCATCCTGGAGACACCATGGAGACACCAGGTACATCAGCAGCCTATAGACGGGTCTACGTGCAAAACACTGGGGGAGTCATTTTGTCCGCTGTTCTTAAGGTCACTTCCGGTGCCTTATTGATGCCTAGGCTGACTCTGGTACTGGAGGTCTGATTATTTTTAAAAAGTTCTGTTCTGAACAGTTCAGGCAGGCCTATGTTTAACGTTTGCATTCTCTGAACCGTTCGGAACACAACCTTTTTTCTTCGTTCCTTATATTGTGCAATGTTAAGTTTAGATATAGTTTGTACAAAATATATTTGGTGGACTTTAAAACTTCAGTGCAACTGTATTAACGTGAAAACCGGGTTTAAAAGGCTGTTACATTCACTTCCTCGTCTGTCCACAAGATGGAGCTTCAGATGCATGGGGCTTGATGACTGAAAGTTGGATGGATGCACAACCAGAAATACTCTCCCAGACATAGGATATGTTAAAATATATAGAGAACAGAAAAAAATGTTTTTAACCGGTTTTGTGGATTTCATAATGTCACGTTTCTGTTCCGAAACATTTGAAGAAATATTTTTTCGTTTCCGTTTCCGCTCCTCATAAAATTCTGTTCATTTTAGAGTTACGTTCCTTGAACCGGTTTGGAGCGCTGGCCTATTATGCCACAGAACACTGTAAAGGTAGAAGTTGCTGTGTGCAGCGTCTCACCAGTAGGGCGTCCCGATGAAGGAGTCTCTCCTCTGCAGCGTTCGTGTGTTTTTAGCGGACACACCAAAGTCAGCTGGGGGGACAAATGAACAGAGTTGGTGAGATCCGGAACAATGAGTACAATACAAATATAAAATAAACAGAAACATGAAAATGTATGTAAAGTCCACACCACATACCACTCCAACAGATGGTTTCATTTAGACTGTGGTCTCGGACTCCCCCTGATCCAGAAAGATTCTCATGTGAAAGTTTTTGTCCCAAGCTCTCAGGCTTAAACTTTAGTGCTTGGACCAATAGACGAGTTCAGGGGGTCCCGTGTTAAAACCAGGGCTTTGAACCAATATTTTTTTGTGTTTCGTTCCGAACAGAAACAGAATTATGTTTCCGGTTACGTCTTCCACCAATAAATTGACGTTCCTCCGTTCCTATATGCTGCGTGTGAACCCACAGCGACTCGCTACAGAGGCCCGCTGGTAGCGCTCTACAGCAGAGGTCTCTGTGTCGGGGCGAACCCACAACATCACGCTGCAGAAAGTCCCGCAACGATTCCTACTTTACTGCTGCATCGTAGATTTTATATAACACTTTATATATATAATTTTATTTAATACTCTTGTTTTATTTTTGAAGTTATCCCAAAGTGCACTCCTTTGAGGAACGAAATAAAACCGGTATTAACCGGTTACCATTTTTTTAAAAAAGTGTTCCTGTTCCGAAACATAAAAAATGACAGTTTCCGGTTTCGTTCCTTAAACCGGCCGAAGCCCTGTGTACGTGGGTTAAAACTAGAGTGTAGAAGAGAAGTCCTCACCCAGTTTGACCTCTCCGTCCCCAGACAGCAGTATGTTTCCAGCCTTCAGGTCTCGGTGGATGACCTTGTTGTCATGGAGGTACGATAGAGCTTCCAGCGTCTGGCGGCACACCACCCGGATCTGGGGCTCCGTCAGCGGGCGCTCCAACTCTGAGGAGGCAGCAGCAAAACACAGGTTCTACAGGGCTCTCACCTCAGGTTCTACAGGGCTCTCACTTCGGGTTCTACAGGGCTCTCACTTCGGGTTCTACAGGGCTCTCACCTCGGGTTCTACAGGGCTCTCAACTCGGGTTCTACAGGGCTCTCAACTCGGGTTCTACAGGGCTCTCACCTCAGGTTCTACAGGGCTCTCACCTCAGGTTCTACAGGGCTCTCTCAGGAAGAGAGCCCTGGTCTATTGGTGAAACACCACACAGACAGTAGAAACAACAGGAACATTTTTCTACGACACTTCGGCAAATGTAATTTCTTCACTTAAGGTAAGTAAAATTTTACACGTACGATGAGTTTTCAAAGACATTTTAAGGCTATTTAAGCTAAGTCTTCAAGACTTTTTACCCCGCAAGAAACCCAGGTTCCATAAGAATGTGGCAAATTACAATTACTGTGATTGACCAACCACAAGTTCTTTCTATCCAGTAATTCAAGTGGAACTAACATTTACAAGTATAGACGAGTTTACCCGCCAGGTGAAACGCACTTCCGGTGTCTATAAGAGTTCAATTTAATCTCGTCATAGTGGACCGCGGTGGCTCACAAAAAACACACAAAACGGACACCAGTTCAAAATCCGACCACTAGATGTCGGTCTGTGACCAGTTACTCATCACTCTCCTTGCTTCGTTAACCTCTTTGTATAAATATTGATGAAATACAGTCAAAATCCTACTTGAAGTTACTCACCGAGTGGTCACATGTTCTTCTGGACCAATAGGCTGGCTGCTTCTACTAGTAATTCCAAAAGGAATGAGACAATGGAACGGGTTGAACTGATTATTAAATCATGCGTTTGTGGGTCACAGATCCGCACAATAACATTTGGGTGAGGAATAGGACACCGCAAGTTACAACCACAATTTTTAAATAACCCTGTAGGTGTGGGCTCCCACCGAATAGACATGTTGAAAAAAATAGCCAAGTACACGGCAAGTAAATGACACCGGAAGTGACGTTCAGAGACCGGAAGTACCTCCCAAACTCGTCTATACTCGAATGGAGTGATGCGGTCTAATTGTGTTAGTTGCGGTTACCTCAGTTTCAGAGGGTGGAACAAAATGTCAGCCTCCTGTTTTGGACGCTGTCAATATTTAGTAAAATACAGAGATGGCAAGTGACAAAGTACAAATACTCAAGTACTGTACTTAAGTAAAATGTTCAAGTATCTGTACTTTTAGAAGTACTTTTTCCTGTGATTACTTTTAACTTGTAGTGAGTACATTTTTTAACAAAAATATCTGTACTTCTACT